>JAIOTZ010000442.1:0-52079 GCA_023374045.1 Limonium bicolor
GTCAGGTCGAGACAGAGGGGTCATCTCTTGACCCCAGGTCATGCTTCCCAAATTGCCAATCTTCCAATCCCGGCGTCGTTCGTCGAGAAAGAGGGTTCGTCTTTTAGACCCCAAGATGTGCTCCACAATGGTCGGTCGAAGGATCTGATGCAGATACCAACTCCCGAATATACATTCAATACCGCGCGGCCCGATGTTGTCTTCCCGGGTTATTCTCATGTTCTACCAGTTGATAATTACTTATTATGTGTCTTTTCTTTTTGTTCAGCTTGACACCATTGTGGGTGTCGATAACCGTCCTCAATAGGGCATTCACTTATCGTAAATAGTTTGACACCATAGTGGGCGTCCTTGAGAGTCCTCCATGGTTAGAGAGGAGTTTTCCTTTATATAAGTAGTTTCCTTATTCGTTTGTATTATTCGTTAAGTTCCGTCCCGTAGTTTACATAAACGGGGAGTGACTAAGTTACTGTGTGCACGCAAGTAAGGTATAACAAGTATGAAGCAACAATACCGCAATTTAAATGAGCAATCTGTTATCATACTTCACATAAACACACCGCAAGCGAATAAGCAAGATAAACAAACAATCCATTTTCATGCTTTAGTCTTGAAGTCATTGGCAAACAAAAGCACACAGCACACAAGCCGTGTAACACGGCAACATACGAACCACACATGTCCATACCTCTTATCAATCGATGTACAAGCTCGCACTAGGGTTTCCCGCCTCCCGAGTGATACAATCCTATATCGGTCATACAGACGGGTTAGTAAATCTGTTCCACACGTCATTGTTCGTAACACTTCTTATAGTATTCACTAAGCGATGTAAGTGACAGTATTTGTCCTACTCCCTAAGTTGAATTCGGAACCTATGTTTGAAGTAGTTTTCATGTCTAGTCATTTAGACTTTGTCCCACCTTGGTTCTCAAGTAGACTCTTGGACCATTTCTAGATTCCTTTCGCCCTTCTATAATTTGTTATATTTCTACTTAAACCATAACTTGTTATCTTCTTCATTTAACTCATTAAATTCCCGAGCCTTTACTAGTGCTTAATATTTCGGTTTTGGTTCCTCTGCATTTTAGGTTCACATTCATCTTTTTTTTATTCCCGTATAATCTTACAATACTTCTAAAACTGGTTTATACGTAAGCCCAAGAGTTTCAGAGTCTGCAATGCAACTCTGTGTGCAACCTCCTCTAACTTCACTCTTATTGTATCAGCCGATGTCCATCCCTCTCAAAATGTTTCACTAATCTAACTGAACGTTTAGACATGATTTGGGGTTCACAAAATAACTAGCATCACACTCTTAACACCTTTGGAAGTTAACCATCCTGAAGCACACACCTTAGGAATCTGAAACAACCCAACTGTGTATACCTTCATTCTAACTTCTTCCCTGATGATTCTATTTGCGTTCTGTCTTCCCGAAAGTGTTATACCCTCCCTTGATAGTATTTGAGATGTTTCAAACTAATAATCAGCTCAGATCAACACTGTTAGTACCTCTATAAAACCGTTATACAAAGATTACGACTTATCGAAAACTGAAACGCATCCTTGCGCACACTTACTCTTAGCCTTGCAGTTTACTGTATTAGACTGTGTTCTAAATCTTCCCCAAGTAGCTTACTCTCTTAAGTAGGTCTATAGCAAGGTTCTAGTTCAGTTCTAGATCGATTTTACGCTCTTAATACCCCTGAAATTCAGTTATACTGAAACACCCCTTATTGAAAATTGAACCCCAGGCTGATGTGTTTCTTCTTGTTCCCCTTCGTTAGGTTGTGGACCTGGCCTTTAATCTTTCCCCTAAGTACTTATAAATTTTCTTAGGTGTATTAGCGATGTTTTAGACTCTTTAGCCACTTAGTACAGCTCCTTCAATCATCTCTGTACAAAGTCATACAGAAACAGCCATTTAACGACAATCTGAAACAATCATCTGTGAACTTCCTCTTTATTCTGTTATTTGAGTTGGGAACCTGTCCTCTAGACTATCCCAAAGTTCTTACCTACTTAGCTAAGTGTTCCAGCGATATTTTAATTCAGAAACAACTCCAAGAATTCTATTAAACCCGCAGATACCTCCTTATACTGAAACAAGAAAGTTGTAGGACCCGGAATTATTAAACTGGTATATCCTCCTCTATTGTTTCCTTGAGTTCACGGTTCGACTATACTGCCTTTTTGTCACGACGCCTACACACTTAGGTAGATGGGTTATCAGGGCCTTACGCTCTTAACTAAACAATGCAGACTCAAGTTCTCAGGCAGCATGGAACCGACATACTGAAACCTGAAACGACTAAACAAAACAAACTGAAACACAATTTTGAGTACTCTTCTCTTTTACCTTCCTTGGTGCTTATTAATCCTTGCTTCTAGTTTTCCCCCCAAACGTTTACACTCTCAGTTAGATGCATTAGTAAGGTTTTAAGTTTATTTCAAACCCCATACAACACTCAGATCCTTCCTGTCATTTGTTTCTTTTTTGTTTGCAGGGCCTGAACTTCGGAAGTAAAGCTGGAACACACAGCACTGCACTCACTACATTGGCCTTCAGTTTTAATTCACTCAACTGATTTCTTAACTTCCACATGTATTTAACAACCTAGCCCAGTATCTTAGCAACGTGTTGGACTAGTTCTTAACCCCCTGCACACTCTTAATATTTCAGTAAAACAGTGATACAGAAAACAAAGATTTCAGAAAACCCACTTCTGTGCACTATCTCCTTCATCTTCATTTTAGCTTCCCAAACCGGTTTTAACTTACCAAAATTGTCTACCCAATTAGTCTAGTGTTTTAAGCAAGGTTTTAAGCTTAGGACTAATCCAAAACATCACTGATAACTTCCTTAACCTCTCTTATACTGAAACCGAAAAAAGAAACTGGAAGAAGGACTACAACACAAACCGATGTATTTCTTCTGCAGTCTTCCTATTTTCCCAAATTGTCTAGCTACTTATTTAGGTGTTTATCAAGATATTGAATCCAAAACAGACCCAAAACCACCCCATTAACTCTCCTGAAAGTTTATTATACAGAGCTGTTACACTATGATGTTAGTTGCAGATTTTAGACTACTTCTGCACTAGTTTTCATTGGCTGCTTGTACAGAATTTCTGAGCCCTTTTTACTTGCTGTTTAACCCTGAAGCAGTTAGCAGTTAGTTACCCAATGCAGCAGCTTGTAAGAAGGGAAGACTGTCGCAGCTTTAATGGTCTATACATGACTTATACTTCAGGCTGGTCTTTGGGTTTTGGACATAGCAATGACTACATACTGCTTATAATACTTATCACCTGTTTCTTAATCAGGTTCTTTACTTTATATTTGGATTCTGCAACAGCAGATTACCCTTTCGGCTTATGGTGGTTCCTGATTGTTTTACTAACGCAACAGAAAAGCCAAACAACTTCTGTTATGATAACAACAGAGAAGGGAATATGTTCAAGTGTATTACCAGTTGGGGTGTGAATAGTTTCAGGACTAATTTACCCAAGTTTTCCAGCATTGGTTTAGCCAAGCTTTCATCGCCTAATACCTTGCATTTATCTTGGTTAATCAACAGGTTTTTCCCCCTAACACATCAGCCTAATACTTTCTGGACCATAGCACTACACCTCAGCAGAAACACACCAGATTTTTCAGTTCATGTTCCTTAGTTTTCCTTGCTGTTTTTCTAGCACGTTTCTAACCAGTTCTCACCAGTAAATACTAGTTTAATACCCACAAATCTTTCCTACTGTTTTCGGTGACTCTTAGGCATGTTTTTAACTTACTAGAAGAAAAACTGGTGTTTGGACCACCATTTAGCCAGTTCATTATCCTCATAATACATAGCACAAGCCCATCGTTACAGGCTTATCAGAACAAGTTCAACAGAATGTTAATACAAGAGTAAACTCAGTTTTTATAGTAGGAGTTGAGGTTACAACCTTAAGGTGTTGAAGTTGTTTTTTTTTCTTCTTTTTTTTTCCTGGGTAGTTCTTGACACTCTTGGGTCTATTTTCGCCCTAGACAGAAGCAAGTGCCAAGGTCAGTTTTGTTGTTCACTTCAGATTTAAACAGTAAGTGATAGTTAACAAAGTTCTCGGTAGTATATACCTTACTCAGGTGGGTGTTTACTCCTTGGCTTTCATCTCTTGTTAAGATTTCGAACTGATGGACATTTCAACATTTCACTGACCATGCGGTTAAGGTAAGGAAAAGAGAAACATGAGGTTGTGGCCAGGAAAACAGGAAGGGACCAACAGAGAACATAACTGATCTGACGTTCTCACCTTGGGATGGTTTCTAACAGACGTACTAGTTTTCTTGAGGCGTTTTCGGTGAAATCTTGCGGTGGTTTTCCCATGGTACTCTCGCATGCACCCAGAACAAAGCAAAGAGGAGTCAACTCCCAGAATGTTTGGACAGAGTAGAAGAATCAAAGCGAATGAAATGAAACTGTAACTAGGAGTGTTTACCTTGCGCCGGAATCTCAACAGAGATAGGGAGGGATCCCCGTTCCAGAACTTCCAGAGATTCAGACCGACGGTTGCATGCAGGATTTAAACGGAGGAGAATGAAGAAGGTTAGAGGATCTGAGCAAGAATTTCTGGACAGTTCAGAACAAAGAAAGAAAACAGAGCGACGGGGCAACCCAGAAGCGTTTACCTTGTGCTAATCGGTGAAGGAATGGAGTGGGCTCTCCTCACAGATCCTCATCGCATTTCGTATGCGCATATACAGGAGGTTGCATGCATGATCGATTTAGACAAAAGAAGTCAGAGGCTAAAGGTTCTCGGACAGGCAATGAACAAAGAAGGGAGAAGAACGAAAATGAAGAGTTATATACGCGAAGAGAAAGAGAACAAAGGGACTTACACATTCTGGGTTTCGGAACGAAGCAGAAGAGGAACTGAAGGGAAGGTTCACGTACCGACTCACCTTGTTAGTTGGAACTGTGTCGCTCCAGGTTTTCGAGACCATAACGCAGCCGGCCTGCGCAGATGCTACGAGGGAGAAGAGAAAGGCAGCGCGGGCTTCTCCATCAGGCGCAAACATGCGAGAAGGAAGATAGAGAAAATGCCGGTTGGAGTGTAGAGGGAAGGTAAACTTGCTGTTGGGCTATGTTATTCCAGATTCTTGGGCCGATAAGAATTTCTACACTCAGACCACGCTTCAACAGCTTCAAGACGTGAAGAGTTTCTCCATGCGTAGGAATTTAGGGGGGGAGTTGGAGATCTCTCTCTGGTCTGGCGCCATGCGTGAAGAAAATACTGAAGGGAAGTGAAGAGACTGAGGCTATAACGGAGACAATGGTTTGGGAATTTGGGAAAATATTAGCATAGAAAGATGGAAAGGCTGATGCTCGTTAATAACTTGAATCGGTATAGCACAAGGGTTACTCAGCCTGGATTTCAGTCGTACTCGACATTAGTATATAATAGAATCCAGTAATACATGTGTAACTATTTTAATATCTGAATCAAGGGATATAAGCTGGTAAGCGTAAGCCTTTGTGTTATAAGGTTGCTAGCACATGTCCGAATCTAGTAGCTTATGCCAAATACTATATTCTCATACATATGTTATTTGCTACGACTATTATGTGTCAATGAATACTCCATATATTTCAGTTTGCATAATGCGTCACACTTGTTTTGTGTACAATGCCCTAACATGGAATAATTTACATTCACTCGGTTGTACGGGTCAACGTCCAAACCGACGGGCACAACTGCTAATATTACAATGTGACCCGCTATTACGTTCGTGGACATATGTATGTCACCTAGTATCATAGGTTATAAATTATAACATGATTATATCAATGTGCCCAATTTACTTAAATACTCCTCGTATACTCATAATTTTATGCGTTTCATTTATTAGGGGTGTTTCAGCAGGTGGTGGAGATGGTGGAGCTAGCCGTCGATGAGGAGGCGAAGTCTCAGCTGGCAACGTAAAACCCAGGTGATGAAGGCATATATGGTGCAAGGAAAACAAGAAGAAAGAAGACTGGACATAGTTGACCAAAGCAGAGATATATATGGTGGAAAAAAGGAAGGAGGGGGAGGAGGCGGATAACGCTAGGTCCCCCCCCCCCCTCTGTGTGTGAATCATCACTGGTGGGGTGAAAAAAAGGGAGCTTCTCTCTCGTGAAAAAATAATGTGACTTTTAGTATGAAGAAGTGTTTAACAAATAGTTATTTAGTACAAAAGACCACACCTACCCTGTGGTCTCGAATAATAGTTTGGAGATTAAGTGGGAATGCCAAGCATTTATTTTCAGTGATTACACATGTGGCTGCCTATGTGACAGTTCATGTGGTTGTTGATTGTTCATTGAGTTGTTAGTTTTAATGCAAAACTTTAAAAGATTGTAATATTTAATATATAAAACCAAAATGAAATTTTTTTGCACCATTGTTCATATAAATTCAAGTTTTCAAAACAAGATCAATCATAGATATGTTTTGATAACTTAAATAATATTAATTATTTGTATATATCAATGTGACTTATGATTCACTATATATAGTTTAAAATACACCCTACGACAATGATAATACACCACAAGACAATAATAATTCATTATCTGTTCCAAAATTGGTAAGTTTGAAAAATATATGATTTACCATATAAGGTTTAAAATACTTATAGAATAATAACCCACCACAAAAAATAACGATCTATTATCATTTCCAAAGTTTGCATGTTAGAAAAACATCTGATTCACCACTTGTTAGCTAATGAATCATAATACCAATTTTAATGAATCATATCATCATTTTAGTGTACCATCGTAAACATATAAAAATAAAAAAAATAAACATAATACAACAAAAACAATAATGATCCATTATTTGTTATGAAATTAGTACGTTAAAAAATATGAATTCTCCATATAAGGTTTAAATACATCATACAATAATGATACATAACAAACAATAATAATACACCACAAAAAAATAATGGATTATTATCAATTCTAAAGTTTACAAATCAAGACAAATATAAAAACATTTTTTAACTTTTCAAAACATATTCATGATTGGTCTTATTTTGAAGAACTTGAATTTAGATGAACAATGGTGTAAATTTTTTCAGTTTTGAACTTATATTTTACGAGTTATAGTCATTACACAAAACTTACTCTTACCCACGTAAGCAAACAATCAACGTTCTGATTGGACCGCCTCATAATAGACCACTCACTTCTATAAACGGCACTCCCGCCTAATTGAATTTGTGATGGACCAAATAGATGGATCATTGCCAGTCATTGAACAAATAAAATGAGCGCCATTAACAATCAAAACTTTAGGCCGTCTAGAACATAAACATGGCCAACAACAGCTCGTCTTCCTTTTTGAAAAAATGGCTTATCTTTTTTTTTTAAGCAAGACCATTCATTCATGATTAGAACAGTAGTACAACGATCGACAAAACCATCCAATGGGGATGAAAGGCCTCTATGACCGCTACTAATGTGACCTAATCCCATCAGGATGTCACACACATAGCAAATGTCATACCACATGAAGACTGGTGGACGGAAAAAGCATAAAAAAGTGGGACTTGAGTTATTGTCTTAAAGAAGATATAGACGACAACACACAGACTAAAGACATATATTAGTAGGTACCCTAGGCTAGCATTATTTAAGTTTAAAGGGGAGGAAACTCAAGGAGATAGCATGGCCTTGAGACCCCGAGAAGGGGGTGATTATGCTTGTTCCTGGAAGCCACACCTGGTTCCCATAGATCCTTGGCATGACGAACCAATGACGAACCAGAGGGCCGATTGGTGAACAAGGTTAATTGTAAGTGTAGAGACTGATGAGGCGATACCGACTTCTCTTCTTTACTAATCGCGCCAAAGTGACTACTGAACATGGCTTCCTCAAGGGAACCCATTGGCGCACGTTGAGCCAAGTTGTGTTTCTTATTCCCAAGGGAACCTTTAGGGTCCTTGATGGCCATAAGGGTGGGGGAAGGGTCGTGAGAAGCCTCCAGATCCACTAATCTCTGCTCTACTTCATCCTCCCGGCTAGCAGCTCCCTGGGTATCAATGGGTTTATGTTCTTGGGATGACTCAGGCGCCAGTTTCTTCACAAGATCACATGCAACATTTCAGATATCCTCATATTCACCAAGGGTCTTTTGTTGTCATGAACGGTAGTTAAAGGCTTGCAGCAATGGGCTATACGGGAAGTACCTTGCCTCATACTGAGTCTCATCGAGCAGTCTTTGGACGAATAGATGGGATGAGCACAAGGAATTAATTTTGCACTTGAGGGGAAAAATCTAACCTATCTGGTGTAAATTTCCACAGGTTTACAGATTAATCGACCTTTCCATTTTTCGTAAATCTCGCTTAAAACCGAATTCGTAAAGCAATCAACAAATTAGCTAGTTTTATTGAAAGCGTAGAGTATAACTTAACCTGTAACAATCGCTAAAATATTAAACCAAACTAGTAGCAAAAATTACAGAATCATGTCAGTCAAATAACCATCCTCAGAGTTTAATCCTCCTAGCCTAGCACACTAATTGTAACGACCCCAAAACCACCCTGGTTGAGAGACCGTTACATGCCGCGCGCTTATTACCTAAGACACACAAGGCTATGCTAACGATACCCAAAATAGAAAAAAAATACTCTTATATTGTACAAATAGCAGTTACAAGCTCGTACACTGATTACAACGCGGAAGCCAACTCAAGTGCATAATAGAAGTCAAATACAAATGGGCCCCAAAACCGAATAAACTGAACACCAAAATCTAAAAGTAAAACTAAAAGCAGAGGCCAGATCTCCAAACTGGAACTAAAACCTGCAAATTAGACAGAAATAGGGGTTAGCCAAACTATAGCTCAATAGGTGATAAACTTCATCAGCTGAGCATGCTCAAAACAGATACTGAATATACATAAATATATATATATATATATATATATATATATATATATATATATATATAAAGAGCTCTTAGCCAAAGCAAAATCAGAGACAACGCGGAAGTCTTTCAAACAGAAATCAGTCTAAAGCGGAAGGAGCTACGCGATAGTCAAAATAGTTACTTAATAGCGGAAGACAACAGAAAACAGGAGCTTAGCAAATCGGACGCTTTCAGAGGACAGAGAGCACACAACAGTTCGTCTAGAACCAAAAATAGAGGGAGCAGATAAAACAAGGTACTTTACAAATCAGAGGTTTCCAAAAGACAGAAAGCACACAACAGCCTGTCTAATACAGAAGCAGAAAGAACAGTCAAAAGTAGAATATAATACAAACAGAGGTGGGCCACTAGTGATCAATGCATACAATAGAACGGGAAGATACCCGTGAACAGAACAAGGGAGACATCTGTGAACAGAATGGATAGAACATCCATGAATAGAACGGGGGAGACACCCGTGAGAGATAATAGAAGGACGTCCTACGCAGCATGCTACGGGATAGCTAGACCCAGTCATCCACCGCTCAGACATAAAGAAGACTAGGACCCAAAACAGAGGTTTAATCAAACAGACAGAAGGTGTTGCATAGCATCACACTAAAACACTGAGTCTTAAACACAATGAAAACAAAATTCATAGTTGAAGTGGAAGTCTTAAACCGAGACTAACAAATCAGAGAAAGTCAAACCGAAGTTAAAAGTCGAAACTCACTTTCAGAGCAAATCAGCGATCAAAAGCATATCGAAGACTTTCAAATCAAAATATACATAAACACATGCTAAAAAATGTCAAAACAGTTAGTAGACACTGAGAAGAATCTAAAGCCGCAAATGACACTCAAAAAGAGCTCAAACAAAGAAGTTACGCAAAAACAGAGGGCTGTCCGGACATGTGTCCAGACTTACAAGTTTGGATGAAAGTTTAGTTTAAAAACTGAAGACGTCCAGACATATCCGGACTTACATGTCCGGATCAAGTCCGAGAAAAATTTACGGGGATGTCCGAACTTGTGTCCGGGCTTACAAGTTCGGACACAAGTCGAACTGTAAACCCATAGACCATCCTTGCATCCCGAATGAAATACCCCTAATTAATTAAACTTTTATTAAACACTTAATCAATTAAATTAAGGCCTAAACATGCCTTAAAACCAATTTAAAAACAACAATGGTCAACATAAAGCAAATATTACACCCTTTGACCATTTAGGGTAAATATAAACCCAAATGAGCTCCGTAGGACCTAAAATTTTGTCCTATGCACTATAAATCATAAATAAACGTACTAAAATTGTTGGAAAATGCTCCAACATCAAGAACCAGCATTAACATACTTAAAAGTCACTTAAAGCAAAAGGTGCTCTAAACAAGCTTTAAAAGTCATGTGACCTCCGTTTGACTCCAAATAAAATTCCTAAGTTTAGTAATCATGTAAGGGATTTAATAAAACCATTCCCAAAGAAAATGGACCTCGGAAACAAGTTAAAACTCAAAACGTGTCTTAAAACACCTTAAAGCACATTTTTGTGTAATTGTCTTCTTAATTGATTTTCGATGGTTTCAAAGGTTGTTATTAACCTTAAAGATGTTAATATATCCTAATGTACCATATTAGCATGTCCAATTCAAAGTTTCAAAAAAATTTTAATTATGCATTTAATAATGAATAGTACGCAAAGTAATACTTAATTGGTATTAAAATGAACCTTAGGGAATTATAATACATGTAATGAAATATTACATAATATTAATATAGGTTCTTACCATAAATTGCATAATATAATGCAACAAATGAGAATAATCATCTTGCATAAGATGATAATAATGTGATATATAAAATAAGTGTATAACTTAAGAAAAATAAATATATAAGTGTATATATAAGTATTCCGCAATCATATATGAAAAATATATACATATTGGATTATATGGTATAGTTGAACTATATAATATAGTGCATGCATACATGCAACTATATATTATACGAGTAAAGCAAATAAAAACAATATATATAAATATATATGTAAAACCAAGGATATATGTATATATGTATAAGTATATACAATATGGTTTTAATGTCAAGAAACGACAAATGACAAGTGCTATGACATTAATATGAATATATATATATTATAAGTCATACAACTTCATATTTAGTATGGTTTATTAAAATGAATAATGAGATATGTAATATATGATACAATATTAAATGGTTAAATAATAATATCATATAATGTTAGTGCATGAGCATTAAATGCTGTGCGAATTAACGTTGCATGCACACAAGTAACTATATAATATAAATGTATATTCGTATACCTGACCGGAACGGTTAAATCAATACATAAGTATAAAACGTGAATATATATATGTTTGTATACTCGCAAGTATAAGGAATAAATCCTAATATTCGAAAACGCTATAACTAAGACGTTTTCATACAACCGACGCGTTTAAATGAACCCAAATGTTAATATTTACTGTGAACGACAGGTTTTACATAACGCTACCTTAAACAATTAACTGTTGAAATCCGGGGATGAAAGATCGGGATTACTTGTGTTGTTCGGATTTACCGAGCTTAAATAAGTCATGTGGATTGACTTATAGTGTGTTTGATATTTAGACCGTATCATCGACGACAGCGCTTGGCGAGCTAGTGGTCTACTGCGCAACCTAGGTCTTTGGTGAACGGTATGTAAAGGGGTCTGATCTGAGATGTCCTGAGGAATTCCTCGGGCTCAGATATGTGTGTTGTATAACGAGTGTGATGCATGTATGTGTGTGTATGTATTTGTGTTTATGTAATGGGGTGTGTATCTGTTTAAATTCCCGCATTATTTAATTATGCGCGAACGTCCTACGGGACTAATACTACGTTGACTATAGATCAACTTATATAAATCTACATATACGAGCAATGTGTCTGTGACTGTTGTTATGTGACATAATACCTTAAGTATTATAAGTTATGTAATTTATAACCTAAGTAAAATACTTAGGCACGAGATATGACGTTGTCGATCTCTAGAGCTTTGACTCGAACATGTATATGACCTAGACGACTTCTAGGCATGCGTAAGACCCACAGGGCAGCTAAGTTAAATGTGACTTCTCCATACCTAAAATTGTAATTGGGTAACTGACTAACTGAGTCAACATTGGAGTTTGTACGAGTGTGATGGTTTATCTAAATCCAGGTAGTCCTTGGCTACTGGTTGCGCATAGAGATCTCAGGAGTATTACCCGGATCGGGCTTACTCTGATTTAACCTGGTCGAGCCTAGATAGATCGACAGGCATGATTGTAACATTGTGGCTTTTAAACAGGCAAACTATGGACGCTCTTAAACGGGCTAAGTGAATGAGCACCTCGTGTGCAAATAGGACCACCATCCAAGTGAGGTTATTCCGGGTCATTCTAACTGACGCCCGACAGTGCTAACCAAATAAAGTGTTATGTGGGGGCCCGGGGGGCCGACCGTTGTGATATGTGATAATTAATAAACGTGCATGAATTAACGCTTTGTTCCTTTGTCTGATGTAATGCTATGATGTTTGTATAATTGAAGTGACTGTTGTGTGTGAATTGTAGTGATCGACTTAACTGTTTATTTTACCGCCATTCATGCGTTTACTGCTTCATATACCTGTACACCGATAAAGCATGTAATGAACTTAATAATGGCGACCATGACTATTAAGTGACCAATAGGGTCTAGGCCTGGCATACTCAGCGTTTATCGCTGAGCCTTTATGGCATTGCTGCAGGTGATGATTACCGTTGAAGCCGAAGTGCGGGGACCGGGTAGTAGAGTTTCACCTTACTGTACGAATGATTATGTTGTACTAGGATGGTTGTTAGTTTATTATGTTGTGGACGTTGTATTCAATCGGGAATTTAGAAGCTCACTTGTCGTTAAAAGTTATCTTTGGTTTAGGTTGATGTATAGGTTAGTATCTCGTTATCACTGCGGTTATGTATAGATTACCAGTGTTGTTTCTTATTAAGTTTATTTCTGCTTCTTTACTCGTATGGGCGAGTAATGGCATGTGACACCCGAGTGAGATATTTACTGTGAGACTTCCGCTGTGAGACGATATTAATTAATGCTACGTGAGTGAATATTGCGTGATTATGAGTGGGGTGTTACAAAAAGTGGTATCAGAGCGGAGTACCGCTCTGATGACGAGATAATAGGATTTAAGACAGTGAGCCTAGGACTTGGGAATATGGGAAACGTTTGTGAGGTACGAAACTGTAGACACCAAAAATTCTCACCCCATAAAACAAATTCCAAAAAAAAAATAAGAGGGTTCGTTGCCTTTCTTTTCGAAACTTATTCTTGTGCATGCCAGCATGAAACCATCATTTTATGACAAAATTCTTAAACAATTTCCAAAGCATAAAAAAAATATCCTCGAAAATGAATTTCCAACTCCCATCCGTTTTCAAACCCATCCCTTCTGTTTGTTTACTTATTTTAGTATTTAACTTTATTATATTCTACTTATCTTTGCTTAGTTATTTTTTCTGTTATACATTGTTCTTATTTTACGGTATTTTATTTACCCGTTTTTCTTATTTTAGTGTTATTTACTTGTATTTTACTTATTAGTATTCACTTTGATTTTACCTTTATCATTATGGATTGTAGAATTATTTTCATCATTTTATGTTCACACTACCTTTGTTGTTATTTATATGCTCTTGTCTTCATTTCATTATTTTATGTCTCTTTAAAAGAAGGAAACACTTCATTGATACATGTAGAACATCTTTGGTTTTATTTCGTACTTTCACTGAAACGTTAGCATTTTTTAGGGATGTTACTCAGGTCAAATTACAACTTGTTTATTTTCTCCAACATTATTTTGTCAAGTTTAATTAGTAGTGTAGTTGGTGGAGTGCAAGAAAGGAGAACCCATAGATACTGGTTTGATTCCTAGCACTGGCATGTGACGTTTTGTTTGTTTTCTCCATCGTGTACTTCAGAACAAACAACACCAAAACCCAATGTGATATAGGCTACAAGGCCCATCGATCACATACTCCACCCTGCTAAACGGAGCCCAAGATCAAAAGCAAAAACCCTAACCTATTCCTTTTCCCTTGCCAGCCGTCACCCGCCTCTTCCATCTATAAGAGAAAACGCTGAAACTTGAAGATGGGAGAGACGTGACTTTTGACTGAAACATTCCATACTCTGCATATTTTTCAAACCTCAAAAAGCTCTCAATGCCAAACCCCAGAAACGATAATCACTATCTTCTCTGAGAACCATGAAAAACTGGAGCATAAACTCATAAGTAAAGACCAATCCCCAGCCAACTCTCTCTAACATCCCCCTTTGTCTATCTTTCGGTTTTCAGTCTCTCATACCTAACCAGCCTTCCACGACGTAAAAGAAGATCCTGATAGAAGGAGTCTTGGCATCGGCACTCCTTTCCTCTAAAACTCAGTGCGACCTCGAATCTCTGGCTCTCGGCGGATTTCGAAATACCCAAGCGAACATTTAGACGTTTCGCTTCGATTTTGGTATTATGGCAGACTCGCTTCCATTTTGCCAGGCTAAGTCTCCATGTCGTTTCTTCTCTTCGTCATCTTGATTACTGTCTCTTTTTCTTTAAGTCTTCTATTTTCCCTTTCTATTGGGAAATAAACTGAACATTACTACTTTACTGACATATCAATTCTGGGTATGAATCTACTGTCAAAATCAAGCTTGAATCCATTGTCCAAAATTTACTTGACTGGTCTTATTAGCAGCTTGCGTTATTTACCTGGTCTGAATGTTGTGGAACCCTTGCTAAAATCTGTGATAATTTCCCTGGCCATTTCGATTGCACCAGACCTTGAAATCCATTCGGCTTGAAAGTTGTTTCATGGGTTTTGTTGTTTCGATGTGGTTGAGCCATATTTTTGCTTGGTTGGCTAATCGCAGGTTAATACTGATTAATCTGCCATTGAATGCGTATGACAAGATGGGCCTCTGATGACATCATTTGTGTTTATTTAGGGAATTGAGGCCGGTTTCATTTTGCTATTGCCTGCCATCTGGTCCGATTTTGTCTGGTTATCGTCAGGGTATATACATAATCGATTACTATTTTTGTGGACTCTACCCTTTTCCGGCCTTTGGGGATTTAGAGCCCTCACACGCATATGGACCTGATTATTTAGACTGGGTTGGGTTTGTCTGATGTGGATGTTCAGGCTGATTAAGCTCATTTATCTTAGGGCCCAATGGTTGCGATCTTGCTCGGGGCTGTTTCAGTTTGTGGGTTGATTTTTGTTTCCGGGCAGTTTAAGACCCATGCGCATTTTACGTACCTGTTATCATTTGATTTAAATATGGGCTAACTGGCTGTGGACCGACTGATGGAATTGTTATGATATATATGGCGGATTAGATGTAGACCACACTTACTGGACTGGGGGCTTCACCTGAGATCATGCGAATTGATTATACCCATGGGCTCACTCTCGGTTTGGAAATTAAGTTGTTCAATTCTTCTTTACTAAGTTCGATATTGAATCGTACCTTGCGCATTGATATCTGATTTGGAAACTTGTCTGAGACTAGCATAACTTGTCCCTTTGCGTTTTAGATAAAACATGAATTGAGTGATAGTTGCTCGAATGTTATAATTGTTTAGACAAATCACTCATTGGCTGGTTGGTCCTTATTAATTCTTTATCTTAGAGGAAAATGATATAAGCCCTTGTAGGTATGATCCCACATGACTCACAACCCCACTCCTTTGATACTACACTTCGGTTTGATTCATAATCTAGGATGTTGAATTAATCTGCGTAGCAACCCCAACGTTTGATTTATCTTACAATTCATAGCATTTGTTGGCAGCTTGAAACTCTTTTCTATGTTCTCGGTTGGGGTGTGGGAGATGATTAG
Organism: Limonium bicolor; assembly: GCA_023374045.1. Classification (NCBI taxonomy): domain Eukaryota; kingdom Viridiplantae; phylum Streptophyta; class Magnoliopsida; order Caryophyllales; family Plumbaginaceae; genus Limonium; species Limonium bicolor. The sequence goes on from JAIOTZ010000442.1 coordinate 15,882, forward strand.
ATTGCCCCCTTTCCTCCCATTGAGAGGGGCCGTATGATCCCATTGCACACACCTCAACCCTCTTACATTTCATTACTAATTAATCTCGTATCTCTATGTCTTTGTTCTATGGCATGTACATATTGCTTGAGAGACGGGAAACTGTTTGGGGACTAAGGAGCTGGAACTTGGCTAGGGCTACCGGGGCTCTCCTTTCAAACGCAAAAAATGGTTGGTGTACCTCTTCGGATCCCTATCAGCTCGAGTGAGGCGGTGTCGATGCGACCCCCCATAGCAGCTCTCTATTTAAGATTTTCGTCTATGCTTATATTAATCTATGATTTGTTCATTATTCTTACTTTCAGTTGTAGTCTTAGGATCTATTCATTTTTGTAACTCAATCTCATGCCCTTTACAGTATTTTCTTGTATGAGTGTTATATGTCTTATTTGGCTATTACCATTGTCTTCATGTGAATAGTTGTAGTATGTTATCTCTACCTGATTTTCTTGCGACTTGGTTATGATCCTCTTTTGGGTCATTTTTAGAAAGCCTATAGGATGAACTTTAGGATAGTGGGTGTCCCCTACACTTAGTGGATCGTTGGTGGTGGTGACACCCTACACACAAACTACATCTTTAAAGCCCATAATTCCTCGTAATTTATAACCGTACAAGTCCTTTGTAAATTCAAGTTCATCTCTTCAAAATCATTTGTTCTCATACTGTAACATTAAACATTTTCATACATTCTTCAAATCCAATTCCTCTCATACACCATATCATACACTCTTCAAAATCAATCTCTTTCACACTCTCATCAAACACCCTTCATACACAATTTAAAATTCATTCCAATTCAATGTCAATCCCAACTTCAAATCACCCATTTAGGCCCACATTTCGAGGCCCACTTCGACCAACTTTTCAAGGTCCAATTTCGGCCTAACATTCCAAGGCCCAATTCGGCCCAGATTTCAAGGCCCAAACTTGGCCCGCTTTCCAAGGCCCCAATCCGGCCCAAAAATCAAATCAAGTCACAAATTAAAATCTTGACCTTGACCTGAGCTTTGACCTTGACCCAAGCTTTGACCTTGACCCGGGCTTTGACCTTGACCCGGGTGTTGACCTTGACCTGGGCTTTTACCTTGACCCGGGTGTTAACCTTGACCCGAGCGTTGACCTTGACTCGAGTGTTGACCTTAACCTGAGCGTTGACCTTGACCCGGGTGTTGACCTTGACCCGGGTGTTGACCTTGACTCGAGCGTTGACCTTAACCTGAGAGTTGACCTTGACCCATGCGTTGATCAAGTCCAACTTTGACCAAGTCCAACTTTGACCAACCCAACTTTGACTGACCCAAACTTTGACCCGGCCCGTTTTCTAGTGTCGGTCCAAATCCAATTTCCATCAAAAATCAATCCAATTTCAATTCAACTCAAATTCAAATTCTATTCCTTCTAACTGCAATTCAATTTCAATTCAATTCAATTCTTCATTCAATTTGATTCAATCTCAAACTCAATTCCAATTCAATTCAAGATTCATCTCCATTCCAATTCAAATTCAATTTCAACTCCAAATCAATTCATTTCAATCTCAAATAATTCCAAACATCATAAATCTCAAATTCCTTAAAACTTCAAACTCCTTGAAACTCCAAACTCTGGAGAACTCAAGCATCTCAGACTCGAAAGTCTCCACAGCTCAACAGACTCGAAAGTCTCCACAGCTCAATAGACTCGAAAGTCTCCACAGCTCAACAGACTCGAACGTCTCAGCAAGCTCAACAGACTCGAACGTCTCAACAGCTCTACAGACTCAGATGTCTCAGCAGCTCAACAGACTCGAAAGTCTCCACAGCTCAACAGACTCGAACGTCTCAGCAAGCTCAACAGACTCGAAGGTCTCAACATCTCTACAGACTCAGACGTCTCAGCAGCTCAACAGACTCGAACGTCTCAGCAGCTCAAATGACTCGAACGTCTCAGCAGCTCCACAGACTCAAAGGTCTCAACATCTCTACAGACTCAAACGTCTCAACAGCTCTACAGACTCAAACGTCTCTGTAGCTCAACATACTCGAGCGCATCAACAGCTCAACAGACTCGATATCTCTGCAGTTCAACAGATTCGAACATCTCAATGGACTCGTCAAATTCAAACACCTCAAAAACCCTCAGCTCCTCAAAATCCAAACCTCCTGAAATTTGATAACCCTTTCAAGTCTCAAACATCTCACAGACCCGAGCGTCTCACAGACTTCATCATTTCAAGATTTCAAATATCTCACAGAGTCGAGCACCTCAAACTCCAAAACAAACTCGACAATCCATCAAGCCCCAACAAAATGACCGCAAAACCTCTTCGACGCCTCAAAGACCCAAATTGTCAAAACCCTCCCAAAACTCCTAAAAACCCAAAATCATGAACTATGTAAGGTCTGATCTCAACAGGAAGTTGAGTACGTAGGCAACCCACACAGGGTGCGACCCCACTCCAATCAAAAACCCCTTTTTCCTCCTTCCATCTCGTACTCCTATTCATTTTATCCATCAATCCTCACTTTGGCGCCAGCTTGGCAGAAAAGCTCACCTAACCCCTCCTTTGTATTTAATCAACTCTCTCAAACCTGTTAAGCCCTTCTTGGCATTCATCAACACTCATTCTCTCTTCCTACCCTATCCTATCCTATCCTTGACTTTTAAATGAATCTCTCTAATAAGGTTTTGAAAGAAGGCAATCCCGACAATTGGAGACCGATGTTTCCTCGGGCACCAATCCGAAGTCGTGGTTGTTGCCACTTCTAAGGGGTGTAACCCAGTACGAACCCACACAGAATCTCTGCAAATGACCAGATAAGTCCTATCCATAGGCAACAATTTCAGAGTCAATTAATGGTTCTTAGAACCCTCCTCTTTCCTTCCTAGTTATCATAGGTCAAACTAGGTGGCGACTCTAGTCAAATCCGCCTTATAGAGGCATCAGTCTGTGTGAGGCCCATTGAGAGCAGGTGTAGTGTTCATTGGCACTCCCCTTAAGCTTTCTGGGAAAGATGGACGATTAAAGTAGGTATTTGAGGGCTGCCAAATTAACGGGTTTTCGCCCTCCACAGAATGGCAGTTTCTAGGCATTTAGATAGACCCCCTCATACCGAAAAAATCACCATCCACAAAAACGTCTTCATTTAAGTGAATTTATGTGTTAGCAAAGCCATTGGCTTGCAAGTGTTAGCCCTGAGGCACACAAACGAGTTGATTGTAATGTAATGAGTTATCGAGTAACGAGAAGACGAACTGTAAGACCAAAGTCTAGTGGTGGTGTGGGCCAAGAAGCTGGCCAAGGGGATAAAGGCCCGGGAATATTATACCCGTTATGAACCAGCTGAGAGCTCAGTCAGGAGGAGACATACGAACGTCGAGAGTACATTGGCGACAGTCCACTTTCATGTGGAAGTCCAGTATGGACTACCGCCGACAGTACCCCTCCCGCCACAACCCAATGAGTATTATACAATTGATAAATACAATCCCCGAATATAGAAAAGAGGACAACTAAGCGGATCGGGAGCATCCTGAGCTCCACGAGACCGTTGCCCGTAATGGGAGCCTTAAGCTACCAAACTGTAAACTGAGACTATATTGAGAGTGTGGAAAATTCTGTGAGTTTATTCGTCCTGTCATGTTCAAATAACAATGCTGTAACACTAAAACCTTGTCATAACGACACATATGGGAAAACAAAATTCCTAGCGTTCATGCTATCATAGATCTAATGTGAAGAAGAACTTGGATATTCTAATAACAATGTGGTCAGGAAAATTTTCCAATCCAAATACCGTCCTTTTTTTAGGAATAATCGTCCTAACGGTACTTGAGCAACCAACACGGTAGTAAGACGAACAAGTCTGAAACCAACAATTCGACTTGCATGGCGCGCTTGCCACTACAACCGCTAAGCTAAACAATATACTAATAATTTCGTCTACCCCGCGCACTTGCTACTGCAAGTGCTGCAAACAACTACGACTGTAGTTACCATTGTTATTACCGTTACAAACGAATTCTGTAAACTGTGTAGACCAGTGGTACAACGCCATGGCTACCAATGATCGCCAAACAATTGTACAACTCTAATATAAACTACATGACTGCAATTGTTGCCACAAGAATAATAAACCGCGAAAATAGAGGCCTATAACCTCGGAAAGACCTGATGAGTCCGACCACCATAACAAAAAGGGGCATACATCAGCCCATAACAAACTATCTTCATTAAACAATGATGAATCAACAACAACGGCTTACGAGCCAAGTACTGTGACAATTTTGTAAATTCTTTGATGGCTTGTTATGGAAGTGGGAGGTGGAACTTGATTCGGTACAGGTCAAGGGAAGCTGAACACAAATTGGGGTGGAAGGATAGTTCGACGCTGGTGCTGATCACATCAGGGTCGGACGACTCCTGAGACTCCTCACAAGTTGCCACAATTAACTACAGTGAGAATGAATGTAAACTGCAGTACACTAACAACAAACAGCTAACAATAATCCAACCATAAGGTATTAAATAAAGAATGCCCATGACTATCAGCTCACATTTGTATATAGTAAATCATACAGAAAATTATAGAGGAAATACGAACGTATAACAATCAATACCAATATTACACACTCCCAGTTTATGCCAACATGCGATGAACACCAGGGAAACTGTAAAACATGACAGTCCACAGTAGGACCAAGATTGAAAGAACAATTCTACCGTAACACGGTTACTACCAATACCATCTGCAACAATAATCGCGAATCGATCTTTAATGCACGAATAATTACCACTCCCGGGCACTACCCTTACCAAGGAGTGTCATGTACGATTATGTACAATTATGAATAAAAAAACGTCAAGATTAAATCTTATGTGTATTATCATGATCATACTGATTATGGGGCAAGTTCCAAGTAAAAGAGTGGCTACCGCCATTGGCGTCCCACCATGTAAAGAGTAATAATTATGTGAGTATGTAAAAAGGCATGTCGTCTACTATTAGTACGACTGTCAGAGATGATGAATATATGAATGAAACAATGGCAAGCAGCCTAAACAAGAAAATGCAAGCCACCTCAAACTAAACGCTAAATAGCGCAAGTTAAAGTAAGTACTTAACGTACTAGAAAAAGGGCGTGAGCCCAGGAGGGCGGGAACACCGCCTCCAATTACCTTTCGAGGTAATCACTAAGATAACAATGTCTAAAATAAATATAACGACTAACAAGGAACGTTTAGAACCGAACTACCGTAAGGACTTCCCTAAAGGAAAGATACACACTTCTTGCCTTGGAGTCCGAAAATACGCCAAAAGATATGACCCAAGGAAATATAATGAAGTAAAGAGAGCAGCGGTGCATACCGCAAGCAATGAGCATGACATGCTAATTAATTAATAAGCGTCAAACCGCGCACATAAGATCTGACTAATAACATTGACCCAGTATATGGATAACCCCACTAAAGAAATAACTAAGCAATAAACAATAACAAACTTACAATACGAGAATTCAAAGGTTCTCGTAAGGAAATTAACGAACCGTTACCAACAATATACCCGACAACAAAGAAGAGAAGAACCATTCCCATTATTACAGTACGACCCATACCTTTAGAATTAATATAACAAACACCCGCTAAATTAAATGCATAACCCATACCCATTGGGCAGGGAACCCAGGGAACTGAACATTCCCACGGGAGACCCCCAATATTAACCAAAAAGGGAGATTGACAACAGAATACTTCACGAATGTGTGACGGACCCTACGAGTCTATAAATGAGTTATGGGATGACCACACTCCATGGGAGCTTGTGGGCTTGACCGACTTATTCCTGAGTTAGTCGAGTAAGTAGCAATGTATCAGTACGGTACCCCATACACGTAGACATATGGTGAAAGGAACACTGGGAGTAGTCAACTCCACACGAAGGTCAGAAATGTAACCCAGACCAGTGTAAATAATCACCTAGAATAACTAACGAGTGAAATCCCAGTTTAACTAACGAATGGTATCAACAACCTTAAATATAATGTGACCAAGCTGTAACTTCGCAAAGGAGTGGATAAAATACAGTAACCCTAAATGGAAAATCCCCGACAGTGGAGAAGAATTGATAGTTAATTAAAGGACAAGCAAGGGGACCCAACAAATGGGAGAATGAGAATATAATACACAAAGAGGCTCGATAGCCGTTTAAATGATTATAATCACTACCCGTAAACGGGGCAAAAGAGAGAGTTACTCTCCAAATGTAAAATATGTACAGCAATACTAAATGGTATCAAAATCACGTATGTCCAAATTAGGACAGTGATACATTCTTAACCAGGAAGAGGTTGAACACAAATACATTATTGTTTAATATACAGTAAAGGCGAAGCTAGCACACTAGCGGATGCCCTGAACTTTAAGGCAAATACCACAATAAACATACAACCGTCTAATTGACTGAGATATGGTGCGCGCGGAAGCGACCATTACAAACTATTATATGAATGAATACTCTTCCAAACACAGACGAGCAAAGCTCGCACTGAAAACAATGATGGGAAATAAATACAAGAAAGGCTATACAACAACCTGGACAGTTAAAGGACATGCTCCAAAATAACTACCGAGTTCAAACCATAACTCAAATATGAGTTCACAAATATACAAGGATATTCCTTGTGAAAAAAAACATATGAATATATAGATATAAAATAAAACTGAGGAAAACACCTCAACTACCAAGTACATACCCGCACGGGATGTCAAACAGTACAAGACTCAAATGTGACCATGACAATGGATTCCCCGAATATACGGGATAAACCATACTATGAAGGTTGCGAAACCGCCATGCGGGAAGCACTATATATACCAACGGGAAATACATAACAAATATTTCAATTAAATACTTTACATCGGAACAAACAACCAGAAGACACGGGATTGCAAAAAAAATTATCCTCGTGCAGTTATAACGTTATGTCTTCAACAAATAGTAGAAACTAGTGCAAAACGGCACTGAGCACAAATAATAATTAATACCATACTTCATCTCATCATTACACCGACTAGTGAAGATAATAACGACTTAAATTATATCACGCATTAGCAATCTGACATACCGATATACGATTTCAATCCAGTCGTGTGCACATACAACTGATGTTACTGCACCGACTGAGATACCTCTGTTTCCAATTAACAAAGACCGTGAACGACACCATCATAATGGAACGACATCAGCGATAAACTGCTGCCAATAAATCGTCTAAGATAGCAATAGAATGAAGAGCGTATTAGCCCCATATCCATGGGTCTGCACCTCAATACGGAGCGAGTGGGCCCAATAGAATGTGGTTGAGACAGCGCACCAAGTACTCCATGCCTTTGGCTGGAAATGTACGCGCCTCACCTTTCTTATAACCCCTTTAAAGAATCAAATACCTAAGATTAACCTGTCTCTCAATATAAGACTTTCATGGGACCCAAGTATCCAGCGCTCGTTGGTTAGCGGCTGTTGTATACTTGTGGGGTACGGGGGCGTAACCCTTTTTAAGGGGGGTAGAGCCTCTTGGCTTGTGCACATTGTGTGCACTAATTTTAATGAGTCGTATGCGGGGCATACAATAAATTGTTGTTTGTTGTGGTTCTTGGTTGTTTGTTTGCCATGCGGGGGCATGCATTGTTTGATTATATGTGCATTACACACTTGTGAATGTATGTGTTTTTACGTATCCTAAGAGATACTGGTTTGATAATGTGATGAAGTATCTGTAAAGATACACGTGATATATATGTTTATGTTTGTGTTATGTTTTTACAAATCCTTCGTTTAGTATCGCCTAGATACTGAATGGACCTTAGTTATGGAATAACAGAATGTGGAATGATGTGGACACCTCGGGGAGGTGGTCAAGATGGTTAGAACTGATAGGAAACGATGGTGCTGATGGATCACCTATATCCATATATTTGAAGTAACGCCACACTTGAGGGCTATGTGCAATATGAGCACAACACTATATGCGTGAATGTTACATCACATAGATGTACATTATGGGAATCATGGGCAAATATACGTTATATACCTATTTAAGAAAGACGACTTTGGGACGAAGTCTTTTTAAGGGGGGTAGACTGAAATACCCATAATTAATTAAACTTTTATTAAACACTTAATCAATTAAATTAAGGCCTAAACATGCCTTAAAACCAATTTAAAAACAACAATGGTCAACATAAAGCAAATATTGCACCCTTTGACCATTTAGGGTAAATATATACCCAAATGAACTCTGTAGGACCTAAAATTTTGTCCTAGGCACTATAACTCATAAATAAACGTACTAAAATTGTTGGATAATGCTCCAACATCAAGAACCAGCATTAACATACTTAAAAGTCACTTAAAGCAAAAGGTGCTCTAAACAAGCTTTAAAAGTCATGTGACCTCCGTTTGACTCCAAATAAAATTCCTATGTTTAGTAATCATGTAAGGGATTTAATAAAACCATTCTCAAAGAAAACGGATCTCAGAAACAAGTTAAAACGCAAAACGTGTCTTAAAACACCTTAAAGCACATTTTTGTGTAATTGTCTTCTTAATTGATTTTCGATGGTTTCAAAGGTTGTTATTAACCTTAAAGATGTTAATATATCCTAATGTACCATATTATAATGTCCAATTCAAAGTTTCAAAAAAAATTTAATTATGCATTTAATAATGTATGTACCCAAAGTAACACTTAATTGTCTAATATAATTAATCACCAAAACTTATTCTTTTATTTTAACCTCCCATTGCCGCCTGATCAGTAGGTATTTCTCATCCATTAACAAGCCTAAATACCTACTGGTGAGTCATCAATTTCTATTTACTAAATTAAGAAATTTTCTTACATTGTTACACCCAAGTACGTTAAAAAAAAAGGGGAATCAAATAAACCTCTTCATCTTGACCATATAATGCCGCCAACTTGCAACTTTCTCCTTGTCAAAATAGCCTGCTTATATATATTATGAATAAATAGCTTTCTAATAAAGTAACATTTGTTACTACTTCATTACTTTAACAAAAAAAAAAAGAAGTAGTGCCCACCTTGTCCATCCATTGCCGTTAATTAAGGCCCTCTTCTTATTTAAAATAGCAAGCTACATATAGGTATACTCATGACTCAAAAGTAGCTTTTGTTTAAAGGAAGACAAGTACTAATGTATAAATAAACAAAAATAAACTAACCTACTTACCTCTTCCCACCGTAACCACTTACTCCCACCCGGTTATTGTGCCATCCATAGCCATTTGCAGACTTAAAAGATCTGCCAAAGATTCATCAAGTACTATATTACAAATATAAGCCTACGTACATGACTATATTTAATATATAAAAGCCAACAAAAGGTTTCCCACCTTGTACTTACCCATCCGTCAACCTCATGGGTCTTTCCCTCTTCAGTAGGTAATCTCCAACTAAAATATCTACCAAAAATAAGGAGCCATCAGTACTATCTCTAAAGTAACCACATATTATATTATAAGATCATGTACTAACCTTTCATATATGTTTCTTTTCCCAGCCGAGAAGATCAATTAACCCAGCCCTTCTTTTACTCCTTTCTTGTCAACTACAACATAAATTATCCAGCCTACCTTTGTGACTCTTCATAGAGCCATTTGTTTATTTAGATTACTTTTCCACCGTAAAAGAAGGCCACCTCTTTCTCCTCCTTCTCAAAGAGCTGAACAAATCTTGTTATTCTTTCATCCTTCTGGCCGAGTTCATGCTCAAACATGGGGTGATTTCTGTTGCAAAAATCTGAAAGAAGAAGGAATGAAGCCAAGCTATTTTTTTACGGTAATAGTCATGCATAAATCATGCTAATTCTTCCACTCCTTATTTCCAGTTTCTTCGGGGTCGTTCGCTGGTGAGTGGCAAACGCAGGATTTCCTGCGAAATCTTTAAGCTACATAAAGCTTACCATAGTTAATGAATGGGGGGATGACACATGGAAACTGACACACTTTTGGTTAACTTGGAACCAATAAAAAACCAACACATGTCATGTATCACTTTTTAAAAACAACATTAGAGCGCGTTTGACAGTGAGCTGAAAAGCAGCTATTTGTAGCTTTATGTAAAAGCTTACTATGGTTAAGCAATAATAACTTGACAAGTCATTTCTATAACCACTTATAAACTGACACCTATTGTACTTGATTGGAGGAAATGACATTAAGCTTGTAAATGTGATGAGAGAACGGCCCCTTAATCTACCTCACTCACGAATTGTTACTATCGAACGGTGCCTTCATCTAATTTTTCCAGCTTATTCTCTTCCCCTAGCGTGTGTCTTATGTGGAGACAGCAACCTCCTAATGTGCTGCTTCAAATGGTGTTTAAAAGCTCATTAAATGTCATTTAATAAGGTAAATTAGCAACCCTTGTTCACCATGGTATTACCGGTTTCATATACTAGTTGGAAGGGTGTTTTAACACCTTATTTGGTTTCAAAATTTCAGGCGCTAACAGCCCTTGTGAGCCTACATTACCAAGGTAAATAAATCAAGTTTAACTAGACTTAATTAACTCTTAACTACCCTTGGTAATAAGGTGACTAACACCTCTTTTTCCTTGCAAATGGTGGCGTATGAGTGCTGGGATATGAGGAAGGTTCTGCCCAAAAAAAATGCTGGGGAAAAGTGTGTGTAGGAGCTTGTTTAATTAAGGTGATGACTACCTAATTAGTGTATTAACCAAGTGTTTAAATGGTTAATGTTCAAAGCTGATTTGAAAACATATTCATGTAGCCGTGAGCTAGAGAAGAAGGTTGGCTGGTTGATTTGCTAATTAAACAAGTAAGAGTACTAAACTTATGTAATATAAAGTTTTCATGCCATTTATTACATGTATAAAGTATTACCATGGGAAAAGGAGTGTTAAATGATTTAAATGTACACTGTAATGTTGTAGAATGTTTGGCTAGCTTACTTAGCTCATAGAGGGAAAAGATGGAGCAAGGTCCAGGACCTAAAGGAATTCAGAAGAGGAGGCGAGACCTCAGAATGTATCCGGGCATTTGTAGCCGGGCAATGGCTGAAAAGTACATATAAGTGACCGATCGCTTGTGACAGGTCACACACAGCAAAGAATGCATAAGTGACCGGTCGCTTGTGGCCGGTCACACATAGCAAATATATGTAATAGGGTGACTGGTCGCCTGTGACCGGTCACACATAACAAAATATATACAAATGACCGGTCACTTGTGACCGGTCACGCATAGCAAGGAAACATAAGTGACCGGTCGCTTGTGACCGGTCACACAGAGTAGAGTAGCAAAGTGACCGGTCGCTTTGACCGGTCGCACATAGCGGGGTAGTGAAAGTGACCGGTCGTCCATGACCGGGCGCACGTAGCAAGGTAGTAAAATGACCGATCACCTGTTGAAATACCCCAAACTTATTAAACATGGATTAAATATTTAATCACATTAATTAAGGCCTGAACATGCCTTATAAGTCAACTGAGAACAACAGTGGTCAACATAAAACAAGATGTTGCACCCTTTGACTGTTAAGGGTAAATGAATACCCAAATGAACTTCTTAGGACCTAAAAATTTTCCTAAGTCTATTAACATAATATTAAACATATTATAACCGTTGGACAACACTCCAACACAAAGAAAAAGCATTTACATGCTTCAAGGTCAAAAGGGCAAAAAGGTGCTCTAGGAAAACCTTAAAAATCAAATGACCTCTAAATGATATAAAATTGAATTACATGATCAAATCATGTAAGGGACACAACAAAACCGTTGTCAAAGAAAACTAAGCTCAGAAACACCAGGCAACACAAATGTGCGCTAAAACTCCTTAAAGCACGTTTTTGTGAAATTGTCTTCTGAATTGGTTTTTAATGGGCTAAAAGGTTGTAAATACCTTTAAATATGATATTATATCACATTATATCATATTAGGAATTTAATTCCAAATTTTACAAATTTTTACAAATATAATATTAAAATATTAATAAAACCCTAAAAGGGGGCCCACATGAGTCAACATTGACTAAGATTGGTCAAGAGGTCAAAGTTGACCCCTTAGACCATATAAGTTCGACATATACAAGCGTAGGAGGCTCCCATTTCGTGACTTGCACATTAAATAAGCAAGATTCCAAAAGCTTCCTTAAATTAAGGACTAACTTTTGCCTTATAATTGTTTATTCACTCCATTAACTCCATTATTTGACTCACCAGCCTCAAAATTCGGTGGAGCCTTCCTTTCTCAGCCACCAGCCGACCTCTTGTCCCCTCCTTATCCCCTTGATGAGTCACCACCAATAATGTGACAATAAACTAATCAAAATAACATTTTCTAACCTAATAATACCAATTCTAGTCAATCTCTCTCTCCTAGCTTCATTCCAATTGGTGAAGCTCCCCTTTGAGACTCTCTCAAGCTCTCCCAACCGTGGCTCCTCAGCTAAGAAGGTAGATCCAACTTCTAAGCTTCCAAATGATGGTTTAAGGCTTGTTTTTGACTCTTTTTCTTCATCTCTTCACCACCTATGCTTAGATCTCGTGACTAATCAGTTCATATGGCTTATTCTCAGTGTTCTAAGGTTAGAACATCAGTCAAATTCGAATGAAACAAGTTTAGTGACCAAGGTTGCTCAAAATCTCATTTTAAGGTAAAAATGTGCTTTAAGCTCATAACTTTTGATTCCCTTCAAGTTCGGCTGTGAAACTTTGGTCATAGCCTCATCTTCTTCTCCTTTTCATGTGGAATCTGTTGGTTAGCCATTTGGAGCAAGGATGGCCGAGATCCAAAGGAAATACCCTCTTTTAAGGCATTTTTCCAAGGTAAAACCTAACAACAAGGTAGTATCTCGAGATCTAACTATTTCCTATGTCAATATGGTGGATCTAACACCTTTTGGTGTGTTTGGTTCAGGTCGAAACCACTTAGAACTTCCCTTGCATTTTTAAGGTGATTTTTGCCTTAAATCTTACATTAAATTACTTCTTATGGTTAGATCTTTCTTGGAGACTAACTAGGCCTTGTTTTCTGTTTGAAAACATGTAAAACAAGCTGTGGAGAATTTCTACTTAAGGTGGCCGAACCAAACAAGGATTACCTAAGCTAAATCAAGGTATAAATCACTTAAACATTAACTTTGCTAAGTTAATGTGTTCTTAAACTACTCCTAATTAAATTGCCATGAGTGAAGGGTAAAATAAGGTCTTGTTTGACCTTAAAATGTTTAAGGAATGGTTTAATAAATTTTATAACTAATTAAACAAGCATAATTGTCAAATTTAAGACATTATGTGGAAGTTTGGTAAATAAATGAAGAATATATGGTGAGGCCGAAATTTATATGTATTTTGGGACATTTATGTGTAATTTATTCTGCAAGACAATGTTTGTAATAAGGCCATGTATTTTAGGCCATTTTATTTATGCATTTACAAGCTTTTATTTAAGTTTAGGTGGTATATAATTATTACCGAAATGAATAAGGGGTTATAGTGTAATTAAATTAAATTTAGGGACTTTAGAAAAATAAAGCCGAAAATTAGAGTTAAAAGGAGTTAAAAAAAGTTTATAAGATTTTATAAAGTTTTGGGGTTAAATGGTGAATTTTAGAAAGTTTGGGTACTAAACCGTAATTATAAGGAATTAGTGGTCAAGAAATATTAAGGTGGTGAACATTGACCATATGCTAGGTTTTGACCAAAAATAAATAAGTTAGATAACTTATTTAAGGTTTTATAATAGGTTATGTATTTAATGGTAATATTTTTATAACAATGTGGTGAATATGTTATTACCGAAAATTAAGGGTGTAAAATGGTATTTAAACACCCATGGGCTATTAGGAATTTTTAGGAATTTATTTGGTGGATTTTGGAATTAAAATGAACTATATATTATATATATAGTTATTATGTCATTATGACACTTTGGAGAAAAATAGATGTGGAATGGTAAATATCAAAAGTATATGGGTTAATAAGGATATTTATAACCCTTTGGTGGAATTTGGTGATTTTAGAATTATTAAGAGAATTCATTAAGATATGTGTATAAAAATATGGTTTTAATGATATGGAAGAACTATATGTTATAAATAGGGCCAAATGGCAATTATAGAATAGCACAAGGGCTGTTCGGAATTTACAAAAATTAACCATAGGTTATACTCTTTATAGTTAGAAATGTTTATTAAAATGGTATATATAACATGGTAAAAACAAAAAAAAAAAAGAAAGGGGTGATTTTGTAAATAAAGGAAACTATGGTTTATGGAAAAGAATAAGATTTTCTTATGGTGCCTAAGAGGCAATAATAAATAGTTTTGTATAAAAACTATAGGTTATAAGTTAAAGGGAAAAAAATATCACGTAGTATGATATTAGTATATGGTATAACATTACATAATGTTATGTGGTCAAAACGGAATTTAAATTAAGTTAAGGGCTATACTGAGTTATAAGAGTTGAAAGATGAATTTTAGACTAAGGTCTATAATGTTATAAATGTTATGACAATGATATGGTTTAGATGGAATTAATATAAGGAAGGGTACTCACATAAAATAATGTGACAAACTATAGATAAATGAGATTTATAAACTAAGGTGTTTATGGAATAAACCTTAGGAGTTGTAATTATACAACATAAGATGTTACATGATATTAGGATAATAATCTTAATATAAGTTGTACAATATAATACAACTAATGGGAATAATCATCCAATAAAAGATGATAAAATGTAACATAAAATACAAGATTTATGAAACTCATGAGAATTACCTACGTGGTAAAAATATATACATACACAAGAATAATGTATATAAGGTGGATAAATATATTTTGGTTGAAAACCTTATGATTTAATGGTGGTGGTTATTTGGAAAAAAATATAGTTACAACTATAAGCTATGAATTTTGCTAAGATAATGGGTAATGAAATACAAAGAATTATAATGGATGATGGAAAAAAATATATAATATAGGAATGCATGCATACATGCAACTATAGGTTACGCACCTAAACTAGATGTGGATAAGATTAAAGGAAATATAAGGAATTAGACTTAACAGTTGAAATAGTTTTGACGTACGCGTTTTAAGTAACAAGGCCGACTGTTTTAGAAAAACCTGTAACAAACAACTGTAGAAAACAGGGGTGAACTGTCGGGGTTACTTATAATTCGGAAATACCGGATGTAGTTAGTCATGGAGAATGACTTATAGTTTTATTACCGTTTAGAGTATACTTCTGACAAGGACGCTTGACGAGCTAACGGACTACACGGAGCGTAGGATCTTGCTGAATCATACTCCACCGTAATACAGTCAGGGTGAACGGTATGTAAAGGGGTTTGATCCGAGTTGTCCTAAGGTTGCTCCTTGGGCTCGGATTTGGTTGATATAACTTGTATGTTGTTATGTGTCTCTGATTGTCTCTGAGGGCTTCCTCAGTTCAGACTTCTGTGTGATCTGTAATAAGATTGTTTGTCTGAATGTGATAATTAATATGCATGAATTGTATATTTATAGCTGCTTATTATTTACTGTTGTTGAGTTAACAGTATTGGTTCGTATATATGAACCTATATAAAACGAACTAGCGGCTATGGTGCTATCTTATATGAAATATAAGGAACGTAAGTAAAACGTTGTGTAGCACTATGATAACATATACATATTATCTGAGACTTTTATACGGAGCATTGGCCTTTCTATACGCCGCTCTCGTATCTAACACTGGATCCCGAGTTTACAGACTCCGGATTGGACTAATGACCTTAGTCTGCTGTGTTAGAAAATTTGGTAATGCGATGCGATGGTATAATTAATTAATTAATGGAATGGAAGTAAAGCCAAGAGGATGTGGCTCTTGGTGTGCGCTGTGATCACAAAAACGATACCAGGATGTCCGCGTACGGGTCCGTAAGTATCAAGAAAATTTCCCGTGAGCTAGAATGGCTCGTTGGTCGGAGACTCTACCGTTGGAGTGGCTACTGCCGTGGGTGACCCGCCATAATATATGGGTAACTAGAGACAGTCGTTTTAACGAGACATTGTCACTAGGTATAACTGAACAACTAAAACATTGAGACTTATACAGTGGCGAACAATACTATGGACGAGACTTAATACTTGTTTATTATTCTCGTTTTTCGCTTTGTTGTTCATTGGTTATACTTGTGGTTATTTTATTGTGTGTTGATGGTTGGATGGAGCCTACAAGGCTAAGGTAAATTAAATATGAAAACTGTACGCTACGGCGAATGTACATGGTACATTAAATTGTTATTGCTCGATACGTTCGATATACAAATGTTATTTGAAATATTCTATGAATGTTTGGTTTGGATGGATGACTAATGTTTATGGATATTTGGATGGTTGATTATGTATATATACATTTATGCTTCAGTTTTGATTATGACTGTAAGAAGGAAAAGCATGAAACCAATCTAATAATAAGATGGTTAAAATGACAAGTGACCATTAGGGTCCAGGCCCGGCATACTCAGCGTCTATCGCTGATACTACACCATTTCAGGTTGTTGACCATTGTCGGAGCTGAAGAGCAGGAGCAGGGTAATTGGAGATGTTGTATAGTAATGAAGATGGTGTATGGTCTTATGGTAAGGTTATGTATTTTTCAGGATTGGGTAGACGCTCACTTGTCGATGTTTATGGTTATGGACTTAGTATGATGTATAGGAGTTTCTCGTTATCACTGCGGTTAGCAGTTTGTTTGGTTTGGAAGTTGGATGTAGTTTGGCTACGTTGCTCGCATGGGCGAGTAATGGCCGGTGACACCCGAGTGAGTTTTGTAATTGTTATTTATTTTCCGCTGCGAGACGTTTTAATTATTGCTACGTGAGAGATTATATCGTGTTTGTGGTGAGGGGTGTTACAAAAGTGGTATCAGAGCGGAGTACCGCTCTGATGACGAGAAAGTAGGTTAAGACAGTGAGCTTAGGACTTGGGAAATATTGGGAAACGTTTGGGAAGTACGAGACGATTCGTCTTAAGAGATATTGTGTCTAGAAACGCAAATTGCGTGACAGGTTAGCCTTTAAGGCAACTTAATATCTATTGGTTGTGTACGGTAATTTACCGAGTATTTATGTGACATATTGTACTACAGATGTCTGGTGGAACTAGAGGGCGTGGTACTGGAAGAGGTGGAGGCGGTGACCCCGACATTACAGGAGTTACTGAGACGGTTACAGCCGTTCTTGCACAGCTGGGTACTCAGATAGGAGGAGCACCAGCCCACCCGCCACAGCCCAGGGAAACGAACTGACTGAAGTCAGTTAGCGAGACCCGACCACCTACGTATTCAGGGGAACCAGACCCCGTAGCGTTGGAGCGTTACATTGTTGAACATGAGAAAGCTTTTGAAGCCTTACAAGTACCCGACGACAAGAGGGTCGCCATTGCTGCTTTCCATCTGAAGGATGCAGCACTTGGTGGAGGTTGGTCAAGGACCAGCACCTGGCTACGCCACTTTTCGTGGGTTGCCTTTGTAGAATTACTGAGAGGAAAATACTACCCGGCGCACCTCAAACTGAAGAAGCGCCATGAGTTTGAAACATTGACCCAAGGTCTGACCGTGGATGAGTATTACGCTCGATTCATTGGTCAGCTGGACTTCATTCCCGGTGTAGATTACTCAGAGACCGTGAAGGTCGAGAAGTTCCGGGGAGGACTATTATTTCGCATTCAGATGGCGATGGGTGCTACCCTCTACACTACCATCCAGGTGCTAACATGAAAGCCATAAAATTCCTTACTTACTACAGTACCGTATAACGTTGTGAGAACTTACCAAGGAGATTCCAGGAGTCTAATGAGGCTGCCTCGAGGACGGAGCTAATGCTCCAGACTCGGGAAGAGACTATCGGGGCCAAGAAAAGGAAGAACCCTGAGGGAGAGTCTGAGGGTGGAGGAGCATCTTCAGGCGAGGGCCAGAAAAAGGGAAAGTAAGGACTTATCCCATTCTAAACTATCTACCATATTAAATATCTTAAGAATGCCGACCCGAAATCTTGAAAAGGAAATTCTTTAAAAAGACAGGGCAGCAGGGTCACCAGGGAACAAAGGGAAAAGAGCCCGTCCTTCGGTTGACCGGCCCAGCTATAGATGCTAAGCCTCTGAGATCCGCACCTCCTAAGGGTGGGAACACCTACCTCTTAAATTCAAATATAATCTTAACCTCTATATCATCAGATTGTAACTTAAACTTAAATACTACTATCAGGCACCGGACAGCCCCAGCGCCACTTTTACTGTAAGCGTTGTGGGAAGGACCATCCTGGGGTCGACTGCGAAGGCCGCAAGGTCGAGTGTCGGTGCTGCCACAAAGAGGGCCATAGGGAATTCGAATGCTGGATGAACCCAGAGAGCCGTAACTATAGGCCACCAAAAAAAAAAGAATACTCAGAAGACCTCAACTGGAGGATCTAGAGTACCACAAGGCGGTCAGGATGGTCAGACATCTACTGATGCTGGAGCCCTGTAGGGCAAGGGAGTAGATAGGGCATGAATACCCTAACTCCATGAGACCGTTGGTGGCAGACCTTTACTTACTATGTTGTGTGCTTACTTTGGATGTTAGAAGGAGCTATGTTATAAGAATGTGGGAGTGTGTCATTGACCACTCGCCTTTTGTGTAAGACTTTGGGATTAGTTGTGTGTACTCTGTACCAAAAAGCTTTAAAACCTTGATGGATTATATATATAAACAGGATGTTTAAGCTTACATTATCATGTAACCATACTCAACGACACAGAGTCAATGAAACCAGAAATTACTGAACCAGAACCAGAATTTCCACCTGCATGACGCACTTGCTATTGCAAGCGCTATGACAAGAAAACCACTGAAATTTCCATCTGCCTTGCGCACTTGCTACAGCAAGTGCAGCGACAGTGACAGCAACAGTAACAGCTACTGCAAATGCAACTACAACAACTACTACCTTTTTAACCTTTTATAAAAAAAATGTTTTTCAAACTTTTTCATACAAACCTTGAGATTAGAAACTTATGCAACTATGGAAGGACCGTTAGTCCAACCACTGCAACTGGGGAAACTATACAGCCACTATGACTGTAAACCACACCAGTTTAAATTGTTGGGAATTTTCAGACAGGGCTTATAGCCAAATACCAACAGTGTATACCGCATTTAATGCTAATCACTACAGTGATAATGTTTAGTCCTCATGGACAAGCATACCCTTTGTAGATGCACCACCGTCAGTGAGGATGGTTGGGAAGTGAAGAGCCAAGTTGCTCAAGCTATTATGCAATCTGCAATACATCCAATTACATGGATGAGGGGACGAATATGAATTATGGATGAGATATGATAAAAAAAACAGGGAGAAAAAGGAAAATGTGTTGTACTCAATGAGATCAAAAAAAAAAGGAGAAACAAGTTTGCTAATATAGCACGGATTTTACTTACACCGAGTTGAATAATACCAGTCTATGATACAAATTACCACGGATGCCACAAAGGCAATAACACTTATTACAGGATAACTGATAACATGAACTATTACAAAAAAAAAAAGGCAAGCAAAAAAAAGAAGACAAAAAAAAAGAAGAAGAAGAAGAAGAAGAAGAAGAAGAAAAAAAAAGGGATATCCATCAAAGGGAGATTGAAAAGAATACTTCACAACAACCGTGTGACGGACATTACCAGTTTACTAAACGAGACATGGGACGACCGCACTCCGTTAGGAGCATGTGGGCCTGACAGACTTATTTATAAGTTAGTCGGGTAAGTAGTAATGTATCAGTACGGTACCCCATGCAAGTAGACAAGTAGTGTTAGGAACAGAGAAGTAGTCAACTCCATTCTACGGACAGTAAGAAGATTACCTCGAAGATGGACGAGAAGAGCCGCAGTTAAACCAACAAGCTAGGAAAAAAGAACCTTCAACAGAGAACAGTAGACAGTATACAGAAGACAGGGAAACAGTTTAAGGACAGGAACTCAAAAAAAAAAAAAAAGAAACAGGAAACCCATTATAGACGAAAATATGTAGAATCCTCATAAGGACAAGCAAATGCTTGCAATCCAGGAAATCTACCAGATGATAGATATAAACGTGACTACGCAAGGAGAAAAGATAAAGCTATATGATAGCAGAACCTTGCTCAAGGAACAGTGGATTCAGAATGTACCACTCACAGGATAATTCGCACATCTTTTCTATTTGCCTCATGGATATTAGCTGTTGAGCGTTTACGCCTCTGCACTCTGTATGACTGTATTGCACTCGCGCAGTTATTAATCTAATGGGAATGCAGAAAGATAAAGTGGATATCAACAAGAGTGTGTAAAAAAAAAAAAAAGAGATAACTACAACAGAGTATTACTCGGAACAAAATCACCAGGAGACATGGATGATGACAAACATCATCTTGTAGACATATAGGCTGGTACATCTTAGTATTACAAGACAAGTGCAAGGAGCACTAAGTACTAACAATGGCCAATGTCATATTATACCTCAAGCTGAATATCAGTGAGAGAAGACACACGCAAGTATGCTAGTGATCCAAACAAGTGGATTCACAGCAATGAAAAAAAAAGAAAGGCAAATTGAGCCTGTCATGGGTCTACACATACGGAGCGAGTGGGCCCATTAGAATGAATTTGGGAGAGAGCACAAATTGTTTAGTGCCACATCCCTTACGAATTGTGGAGCCCAGAAGGGCTAGAGTATACCCGTCTCTCTAATATGAGGATAATCCATGAGTTGGAGAACTCTTTGAGAGCCAAGTATCCAGCGCTCCTTGTTGAGCGGCTGTTGTATACTTGTGGGGTACGGGGGCGTAACCCTTTTTAAGGGGGGTAGAGCCTCTTGGCTGTGCACATGTGTGCACTAATTTTGTTCGATTAGCATGCATTGCATACAAAGAATTGGTGGTGTGCGGGGCATACGAGGTTTGTTTGGGTTAGTATGTGAATTATTTAGTATGCATGGCATACAGTGAATTGATTTTGTTGGTTATGGTTGGTACGCGGGGCGTGCGTTGTTTGGTTTGTTTGTGTGTGATGTACACTTATATGTATGTATCTTATGAGATACTTGTTTGAATGTTGTATGTACACCATGTGTGTAACACTTTTCTTATGCTATTTGTAATATGTATTCATATTGCTTTATAGAATGATTACATATGGTATCGCCTAGATACGAATGAATCATTAGATATGGAATGTGGAACAATGGAATGTTATGGACACCTCAAGGAGGTTGTCAGGGTTGGTAGAACTGATAGGAAATGATGGTGCTGATGGATCACCTATATCCATATATGATTGAACTAACGCCACAACGTGATGGCTATGTGCTGTATAAGCGCAATACGATGTGTGTAAATGATATATCACATAGATATACATTATGGGAACAATGGGTAGTTATACATTTATATACATACCTATTTGATTAAGAGACTTCGGGACGAAGTCTTTTTAAGGGGGGTAGACTGAAATACCCCAAACTTATTAAACATGGATTAAATATTTAATCACATTAATTAAGGCCTGAACATGCCTTATAAGTCAACTGAGAACAACAGTGGTCAACATAAAACAAGATGTTGCACCCTTTGACTGTTAAGGGTAAAAATACCCAAATGAACTTCTTAGGACCTAAAAATTTGTCCTAAGTCTATTAACATAATATTAAACATATTATAACCGTTGGACAACACTCCAACACAAAGAAAAAGCATTTACATGCTTCAAGGTCAAAAAGGGCAAAAAGGTGCTCTAGGAAAACCTTAAAAATCAAATGACCTCTAAATGATATAAAATTGAATTACATGATCAAATATCATGTAAGGGACACAACAAAACCGTTGTCAAAGAAAACTAAGCTCAGAAACACCAGGCAACACAAAATGTGCGCTAAAACTCCTTAAAGCACGTTTTTGTGAAATTGTCTTCTGAATTGGTTTTTAATGGGCTAAAAGGTTGTAAATACCTTTAAATATGATATATCACATTATATCATATTAGGAATTTAATTCCAAATTTTACAAATTTTTACAAATATAATATTAAAATATTAATAAAACCCTAAAAGGGGGCCCACATGAGTCAACATTGACTAAGATTGGTCAAGAGGTCAAAGTTGACCCCTTAGACCATATAAGTTCGACATATACAAGCGTAGGAGGCTCCCATTTCGTGACTTGCACATTAAATAAGCAAGATTCCAAAAGCTTCCTTAAATTAAGGACTAACTTTTGCCTTTATAATTGTTTATTCACTCCATTAACTCCATTATTTGACTCACCAGCCTCAAAATTCGGTGGAGCCTTCCTTTCTCAGCCAGCCGACCCTTGTCCCCTCCTTATCCCTTGATGAGTCACCACCAATAATGTGACAATAAACTAATCAAAATAACATTTTCTAACCTAATAATACCAATTCTAGTCATCTCTCTCTCCTAGCTTCATTCCAATCGGTGAAGCTCCCCTTTGAGACTCTCTCAAGCTCTCCCAACCGTGGCTCCTCAGCTAAGAAGGTAGATCCAACTTCTAAGCTTCCAAATGATGGTTTAAGGCTTGTTTTTGACTCTTTTTCTTCATCTCTTCACCACCTATGCTTAGATCTCGTGACTAATCAGTTCCTATGGCTTATTCTCAGTGTTCTAAGGTTAGAACATCAGTCAAATTCGAATGAAACAAGTTTAGTGACCAAGGTTGCTCAAAATCTCATTTTAAGGTAAAAATGTGCTTTAAGCTCATAACTTTTGATTCCCTTCAAGTTCGGCTGTGAAACTTTGGTCATAGCCTCATCTTCTTCTCCTTTTCATGTGGAATCTGTTGGTTAGCCATTTGGAGCAAGGATGGCCGAGATCCAAAGGAAATACCCTCTTTTAAGGCATTTTTCCAAGGTAAAACCTAACAACAAGGTAGTTCGAGATCTAGCTATTTCCTATGTCAATATGGTGGATCTAACACCTTGTGGTGTGTTTGATTCAGGTCGAAACCATCTTGAACTCTCCTTGCATTTTAAGGTGATTTTTGCCTTAAATCTTACATTAAATTACTTCTTATGGTTAGATCTTTCTTGGAGACTAACTAGGCCTTTTTCTGTTTGAAAACATGTAAAACAAGCTGTGGAGAATTTCTACTTAAGGTGGCCGAACCAAACAAGGATTACCTAAGCTAAATCAAGGTATAAATCACTTAAACATTAACTTTGCTAAGTTAATGTGTTCTTAAACTACTCCTAATTAAATTGCCGTGAGTGAAGGGTAAAATAAGGTCTTGTTTGACCTTAAAATGTTTAAGGAATGGTTTAATAAATTTTATAACTAATTAAACAAGCATAATTGTCAAATTTAAGACATTATGTGGAAGTTTGGTAAATAAATGAAGAATATATGGTGAGGCCGAAAATTTATATGTATTTTGGGACATTTATGTGTAATTTATTTTGCAAGACAATGTTTGTAATAAGGCCATGTATTTTAGGCCATTTTATTATGCATTTACAAGCTTTTATTTAAGTTTAGGTGGTATATAATTATTACCGAAATGAATAAGGGGTTATAGTGTAATTAAATTAAATTTAGGGACTTTAGAAAAATAAAGCCGAAAATTAGAGTTAAAAAGGAGTTAAAATAAAGTTTATAAGATTTTATAAAGTTTTGGGGTTAAATGGTGAATTTTAGAAAGTTTGGGTACTAAACCGTAATTATAAGGAATTGGTGGTCAAGGAAATATTAAGGTGGTCAACATTGACCATATGCTAGGTTTTGACCAAAAATAAATAAGTTAGATAACTTATTTAAGGTTTATAATAGGTTATGTATTTAATGGTAATATTTTTATAACATATGTGGTGAATATGTTATTACCGAAAATTAAGGGTGTAAAATGGTATTTTAAACACCCATGGGCTATTAGGAATTTTTAGGAATTTATTTGGTGGATTTTGGAATTAAAATGAACTATATATGTATAATATATAGTTATTATGTCATTATGACACTTTGGAGAAAAATAGATGGTGGAATGGTAAATATCAAAAGTATATGGGTTAATAAGGATATTTATAACCCTTTGGTGGAATTTGGTGATTTTTAGAATTATTAAGAGAATTATTAAGATATGTGTATAAAATATGGTTTTAATGATATGGAAGAACTATATGTTATAAATAGGGCCAAATGGCAATTATAGAATAGCACAAGGGCTGTTCGGAATTTACAAAAAATAACCATAGGTTATACTCTTTTATAAGTTAGAAATGTTATATTAAATGGTATATATAACATGGTAAAAAGAAAGGGGTGATTTTGTAAATAAAGGAAACTATGGTTTATGGAAAAGAATAAGATTTTCTTATGGTGCCTAAGAGGCAATAATAAATAGTTTTGTATAAAAACTATAGGTTATAAGTTAAAGGGAATAAAAATATCACTAGTATGATATTAGTATATGGTATAACATTACATAATGTTATGTGGTCAAAACGGAATTTAAATTAAGTTAAGGGCTATACTGAGTTAATAAGAGTTGAAAGATGAATTTTAGACTAAGGTCTATAATGTTATAAATGTTATGACAATGATATGGTTTAGATGGAATTAATATAAGGAAGGGTACTCACATAAAATAATGTGACAAACTATAAATAAATGAGATTTATAAACTAAGGTGTTTATGGAATAAACCTTAGGAGTTGTAATTATACAACATAAGATGTTACATGATATTAGGATAATAATCTTAATATAAGTTGTACAATATAATACAACTAATGGGAATAATCATCCAATAAAAGATGATAAAATGTAACATAAAATACAAGAGTTTATGAAACTCATGAGAATTACCTACGTGGTAAAAATATATACATACACAAGAATAATGTATATAAGGTGGATAAATATATTTTGGTTGAAAACCTTATGATTTAATGGTGGTGGTTATTTGGAAAAAAAATATAGTTACAAACTATAAGCTATGAATTTTGCTAAGATAATGGGTAATGAAATACAAAGAATTATAATGGATGATGGAAAAAAATATATAATATAGAATGCATGCATACATGCAACTATAGGTTACGCACCTAAACTAGATGTGGATAAGATTAAAGGAAATATAAGGAATTAGACTTAACAGTTGAAATAGTTTTGACGTATGCGTTTTAAGTAACAAAGCCGACTGTTTTAGAAAAACCTGTAACAAACAACTGTAGAAAACAGGGGTGAACTGTCGGGGTTACTTATAATTCGGAAATACCGGATGCAGTTAGTCATGGAGACTGACTTATAGTTTTATTACCGTTTAGAGTATACTTCTGACAAGGACGCTTGACGAGCTAACGGACTACATGGAGCGTAGGATCTTGCTGATTCATACTCCACCGTAATACAGTCAGGGTGAACGGTATGTAAAGGGGTTTGATCCGAGTTGTCCTAAGGTTGCTCCTTGGGCTCGGATTTGGTTGATATAACTTGTATGTTGTTATGTGTCTCTGATTGTCTCTGAGGGCTTCCTCAGTTCAGACTTCTGTGTGATCTGTAATAAGATTGTTTGTCTGAATGTGATAATTAATATGCATGAATTGTATATTTATAGCTGCTTATTATTTACTGTTGAGTTAACAGTATTGGTTCGTATATGAACCTATATATAAAACGAACTAGCGGCTATGGTGCTATCTTATATGAAATATAAGGAACGTAAGTAAAACGTTGTAGCACTATGATAATAACATATACATATTATCTGAGACTTTTATACGGAGCATTGGCCTTTCTATACGCCGCTCTCGTATCTAACACTGGATCCCGAGTTTACAGACTCCGGATTGGACTAATGACCTTAGTCTGCTGTGTTAGAAAATTTGGTAATGCGATGCGATGGTATAATTAATTAATTAATGGAATGGAAGTAAAGCCAAGAGGATGTGGCTCTTGGTGTGCGCTGTGATCACAAAAACGATACCAGGATGTCCGCGTACGGGTCCGTAAGTATCAAGAAAATTTCCCGTGAGCTAGAATGGCTCGTTGGTCGGAGACTCTACCGTTGGAGTGGCTACTGCCGTGGGTGACCCGCCATAATATATGGGTAACTAGAGACATGTCGTTTTAACGAGACATTGTCACTAGGTATAACTGAACAACTAAAACAATTGAGACTTATACAGTGGCGAACAATACTATGGACGAGACTTAATACTTGTTTATTATTCTCGTTGTTTCGCTTTGTTGTTCATTGGTTATACTTGTGGTATTTTATTGTGTGTTGATGGTTGGATGGAGCCTACAAGGCTAAGGTAAATTAAATATGAAAACTGTACGCTACGGCGAATGTACATGGTACATTAAATTGTTATTGCTCGATACGTTCGATATACAAATGTTATTTGAAATATTCTATGAATGTTTGGTTTGGATGGATGACTAATGTTTATGGATATTTGGATGGTTGATTATGTATATTATACATTTATGCTTCAGTTTTGATTATGACTGTAAGAAGGAAAAGCATGAAACCAATCTAATAATAAGATGGTTAAAATGACAAGTGACCATTAGGGTCCAGGCCCGGCATACTCAGCGTCTATCGCTGATACTACACCATTTCAGGTTGTTGATCATTGTCGGAGCTGAAGAGCAGGACAGGGTAATTGGAGATGTTGTATAGTAATGAAGATGGTGTATGGTCTTATGGTAAGGTTATGTATTTTTCAGGATTGGGTAGACGCTCACTTGTCGATGTTATGGTTATGGACTTAGTATGATGTATAGGAGTTTCTCGTATCACTGCGGTTAGCAGTTTTTGTATTGGAAGTTGGATGTAGTTTGGCTACGTTGCTCGCATGGGCGAGTAATGGCCGGTGACACCCGAGTGAGTTTTGTAATTGTTATTTATTTTCCGCTGCGAGACGTTTTAATTATTGCTACGTGAGAGATTATATCGTGTTTGTGGTGAGGGGTGTTACACTAATAGCCCATGGTTAGATATAAAAAGGAGACTCATCGATGAGTCTAATAGCATAATACCCAGAAGGGTTGCATACAACATAACAGTTAAATGAACAAGAAAGTACGAGATAAGTAATTTGGAAAAGAAGTATCAAGAACATAAACAGAACAATCCTTCAAATGCAACATAACAGTGTTTGAAACTACAAGGCTCTGGTAGCGGGCAGCAAGAACTGGCTACTGAGGTGGGGGAGCATCAGGTCGGAACTAGGCTCGCATGCTCTGTATCCGGGCCTCCATCCCTGCCTGCATCTGGCGCTGATAAGCGGCCATGCGCTCCTCGAACTCCTGCCGAGAGATAGTGTCTGGCGGTGGCGGGGGCAGAGCAAGGAGGGGGGGCGCTAGAGGCTGCTGCTCCGGAGGAGGAGGAACCGGCACTCGGCTGATCGCCGTCCACAAGTCCCTTCACCCAAGTCGTCCCGTCCCAAAAGAAACACATCCTCTGCATGGCATATCCATGAACTACATGGGCTCGGATACATGCTCGCCAGCAGCCGATACGCCCTGGTGGACAATCTGGCTGTGCAGGAAATGGGGGAAGCCCAGATGGTGAGAGCTCTTCTGCTTCACGATGTGCTGCAGGTGGCGGAACATCAGCCCGGGGAGAGAGAGAGAGGATGGTCTGGGTCCGGTTCTACCATGTAATCCATCATGTAGCAATCCATCGAATTTAGATCTTTGCTGTCCCGTGAGAAGATGTTGTGGCGAAGGAGCGCGAGCATGACCCTCCTCACTGGGTCAGTGACCATGTTCAGGGTCATGGTGACCCGAACCTCTGTCCCAGCTTGATTCCTCTTGCGGCGCTGGACAGGGAGGATGCTTAAGTAGTGCCTTCGGTGAGCGGTAAGATTGCCGACGGAGATGCAGGTGGTGTACTGGTTATCCTCGATCGGGAGTCTGAAGTATCGTAGAAAGGTCTCCGTGGTGACTTGGATGCGGCGGCCCTTGACATGGGAGATAACAATAATGGTCCCGTACTCCATCTCGATGGTCGCATTGGCGTAAAATTCTTTGACTAACCGAGGGCAGTATTGGCCACCCATGTTCAGGACACACCCCCAGCCGGTGCGCTCCATCACCTCTTGAAGGCTGAGGTCTGAAATGAGTTCGGGGTCGACCGTGCGCTCTCGCACAAATTCCCGAATGCGCGGGTGGTTGTACCAGCTCCGTGCCTCCTCACTGATAAATCGGCCGTCGAGAAGGCCCGAGGGTTGACTGGAAGGCACAGGGGCGAGCTCGATCGCCTGAGATGAACTGGCGCCACTCTTGCGCTTTGGAGTTCTTCGGGGTCGTCCACTCATGGTTCTGAAACATCAAAATCAAACAAAGGAACACACAACAAAAGGAAATAACAAACAACAGAGATAGAGTTAGATGAAAGGTTAAAAATCAGAGAAGTAAAAGATACAAGTGCAACGGAAATTTAAAATTTGGACAGAGTCTCCCCCATTTTTCTACCCTTTTCCTGGTTCTAGGAACCTCCACATATCAACCAAAAGGTTGGCATTCAGATATTTAAACACCCCAGTAACCAAATTCATCCAATAAGGTCTAAACCTAGGGAAGCAAATCCACACTTTACCCATTTTCACATTTTTGCCAACTCCAATTCTCAACATTAGTGCAGTACCCTAGGCATAGAGATGCAATTGTGCTCACGCAGTAGCCAAATAGGCCAACAAAGTCATATCATGATTTTAAAAAAAGTAAATAATGCTTAACAAGGCATTATTAAATTTAGAGCATTAAGACAAAAATCATGCTAAAGCCACCAAATTGCAACATGTTCAAACTCAGTTTGCACAAACACCCCATAGTGGACAATAAGAGCTATCCCACTCACTAAATTTGTGAAATTCACAAATTGGCGGTTAAGGCCTCGTTTGGTTCGAGTTGAAATGAGCCCAAAGTGTAACTTGCATAAAAATTGCAAAAATTGACACATTAGGGGTAGAATGTCATACCTTGGTGTATTGTAGTAGATTTAAAGCAAGAAATTTGACAAGGAGGGGCTAAAAATCGAAGGGATTCGATTTGGGGATAATGGGTGATTTTAGGGTTCTGGGTTTGTGGCGTCGGGTGGGGGGTGTGGTGGTGCGCGCGACGGTGGTGCGCTGGTGGCGCGCGAAGTCGCGGAGGATGGAGCAGGCACGACGTCGAAGGGGCGGCTGGAGCAGGGCGGCGGTTAGGGTGGTGGTGTGGTGCGCGAAAGTGAGAGGGGAGAGCAGAAGGAGTGGGGTTTCTGGGATGCGGGAGTCGGGTGGGGAAACGAAGGAGGAAGATGACAGAGTGTAAAAAAAAATTGTCAAAATGCATCATTTTGCCCCTTTTTTTCCAAAATTTTTAACCGGACCGACCCAGGTCCGACCCAGGGCTGTGGGTCGGTCCATTCTAGAAAGTTGTGTTTCGGAAATTTTGCCCGACCGACCCAGGGCTGTGGGTCGGTCCATTCCAGAATGTGACCTCTGTGAAGAACAAGCCAGACCGACCCACAGTGGGTCGGTCGGTTGGGTCGGTCGGAACAAATACTGCACCAATCCTATTGTTTTGCTCCTCAAAACATTAACAGTCATCACAAGACCATGGCAACCACAAAAACATGCCAAAACAGCTAAAATAACACAACCACACATGCAAAAAGGATGTACACGCATTATTACATTAAAATTACTTAAAGAGATGGAAAGGAGTCTGGGTTGCCTCCCGGAAAGCTGCCCGTCTTTTTAAGGTCTTTGGCTAGACCGTAGTAAAGTTTAGATGGAACCTGGTTCCCAAAGTAAGATAGGTCGAGCGTCGACCCGTTGAATGTCACCTCCCATGTAATGCTTGAGCCTCGAACCATTAACCATGAAAGTTCCGCCTTTCGTGTTCTTTAACTCCACAGCACCATACGGGGTCACCTTAGTGATAGAGAAAGGCCCGACCCAATGAGATTTGAGCTTACCCGGGAATAGCTTTAACCGAGAGTTGTAGAGTAAGACCCGATCTCCCTCATGGAATTCTCTCTTGAGGATCATTTTATCGTGCCATCGCTTTGTCTTCTCTTTGTAGATCCGGTTGTTCTTATAAGCTTCTTCCCGGATCTCTTCTAACTTTGTCAGCTAGAATTTTCTCTTTTCTCCGGCACTCCTGAGGTCGTAATTGAGTGCTTTTACAGCCCAACACGATTTATGTGCAAGTTCAACCGGTAGGTGACAAGCTTTCCCATAGACAAGACGGTAAGGGGACATACCAATTGCCAATTGGGGTCTTGTAGGCTGTTTGGTAGGCCCATAGTTCATCGTCGAGCTTTAGAGACCAATCCTTTCTTGAAGAATTTACCGTTTTCTGCAAGATCCATTTCAGCTCTCTATTAGTGACCTCGGCTTGTCCGTTGGTTTGGGGGTGGTAAGGTAGAGCGACCTTATGTCTCACTCCGTACTTCTCCATTAAAGCTTCGAATTGCTTGTTGCAGAAGTGAGAACCCCCGTCACTAAGGATTGCTCTAGGTACTTCAAACCTTGTAAAGATATTCTTTCTCAGGAACTTGGTCACCACCTTAGCATCATTTGTGGGAGAGGCAACGGCTTCCACCCACTTGGTCACGTAGTCCACAGCTACAAGGATGAAGAGATTGGAGCAGGAGGAAGGGAAGGGTCCCATGAAGTCTATGCCCCACAAGTCAAATGGTTCAACCTCTAGCATCACATTAAGAGGCATTTCGTGTTTTCAGGAGATGTTGCCCATCATTTGACAGCGGTCACATGAAGCAACAAAGTCATGGCAATCTTTGTGTAAGGTTTTCCAGAAGAAACCTGCTTGAAGAACTTTTGTTGCGGTCCTTGCCGGCCCATGATGCCATCCCACTTCAAGAGAGTGGCAATGGGTGAGAATGTCTTTCACTTCACTTAGGGGCACACATCTCCTTATCACCCCATCAACACAAGTCTTGAAGAGGTAAGGATCATCCCAGAAGTAGTGCTTCGAGTCAGCGAAGAACTTCTTCCTCTGCTGGTAAGTCAAGTTATGGGGCACTACTCCTCGTGCCAAGTAGTTTGCAAGATCAGCATACCAAGGATCATCAGCTTCCTTGATCACGAAAACAGTATCATCCGGAAAGAACTCATTTATAGGCACACCTTCATCGGGCAATTCCATGCGGGAGAGGTGGTCGGCCACCACATTCTACACACCTGGTTTGTCTCTGATTTCGATCTCAAACTCTTGTAGCAATAAAATCCATCTCAACAACCTTGGCTTGGCATCCTCTTTGGTAAACAAATATTTCAAAGCTGAGTGGTCCGTATGCACAATCACCTTACTTCCCAAGAGGTAAGAGCGGAACTTATCTAATGCAAAGACAACCGCTAGAAGCTCCTTCTTGGTTGAGGCATAGTTTTTCTGAGCATCGTTGAGTGTCTTGCTCGCATAGTAAATAGTTCTCAGAATCTTCTCCCTTTTTTAACATAGGGCTGCCCCCACTGCATAGTCGCTTGCATCACACATTATTTCAAAAGGGAGGCTCCAATCTGGTGACACAACTATCGGGGCTGAGATAAGACACTCCTTGAGAGTGTTGAAAGACTTCAGACATTCTTCAGTTTATTCAAATTTTGCATCTTTGGCTAAGAGATCACACAGGGGTTTAGAGATTTTGGAAAAGTCCTTGATGAACCTTCTGTAGAACCCGGCATGGCCAAGAAAGCTTCTAATGTCTTTAACCGAGGTGGGTGGTGGTAGCTTCTCGATGACTTCGACCTTGGCCCGGTCAACTTCAATTCCATTGGAGGAGATCTTGTGCCCGAGGACGATCCCTTCTCTCACCATGAAATGGCATTTCTCCCAATTGAGTACTAGATTGGTTTCCTCACATCGGGAGAGAATGGCGTCCAAATTCTCTAGGCAAGAGTCGAAGTTGAGCCCAAAGACCGAGAAATCGTCCATGAAAACTTCCATGCTCTTTTCAATAAAGTTGGAGAAGATGGCCATCATACACCTTTGGAACGTTGCGGGAGCATTGCATAATCCGAAAGGGATTCTTCGATATGCGAATGTTCCATAAGGGCATGTGAACGTGGTCTTCTCTTGATCTTCTGGGGCTATGGGGATTTGGAAGTACCCCGAGTAGCCATCAAGAAAGCAATAGAAGTCTTGCCCGGCTAATCTCTCTAGCATTTGGTCTATGAAGGGCAAGGGGAAGTGATATTTCCTTGTAGCCGTGTTCAACTTCCGGTAGTCGATGCACACTCTCCAACCGGTTGTTGTTCTTTGAGGAATCAGCTCCCCCTTTTCATTCGACACCACCGTGATTCCTCCTTTCTTTGGTACCACCTGGGTCGGGCTCACCCATTGACTATCGGATATGGGTAGATGATCCCGGAGTCGAGTAGCTTCAGGACCTCCTTTTTAACTACCTCCTTCATATTCGGGTTGAGCCGCCTTTGAGGTTGAACGAGTGGCCTGTAGTTATCCTCCATGAAGATTCGATGAGTACAGAAATGGGGATTGATACCCTTTATATCGGAGATTGTCCAACCAATTTCCCCCTTGTGGTTTCGAAGGACCTTCAACAAACTGTCCTCTTGTTCACCTGTGAGGAAGGAGGAGATAATGACAGGTAGATCACAAGGTTCAGTTAGATAAACATATTTTAAATGAGAAGGTAGAAGTTTCATCTCCACAGTGGGAGGCTTCTCGACCGAAGGAGGTATTCTTTGCTCGCTTCTCTCCAGTGGTTCCGGTGGTGGGTAGTGTGTTTGAAGTATCTTGGAGCTCTATCCAAAGCAGCTACCATTTCATTCACCTCTGGATCCATCTCCTGTTCATCATCAGACTCAAGCAAAGCAAAACTCAAAACATCATAATTAGAATGAGGGGGTGGATTATTTTGCAAAATGGAGCCGACAACATCCATTGCAAAAATAGCTTCCGCATGCGCGGGTCTTTTCACTATCTTAGACATGTCAAATTCAAGCTTTTCATCAAGAAGACGCAAAATAATCTTCCCTTTTTCCACATCTATCAAGGTTCTAGCAGTTCTTAAAAATGGACGGCCCAAAATCAAAGGGACCTTGACATCTTCTTCCATATCAATCACTATGAACTCAGCAGGGAAAACAAAGGTTCCCACAGTCACTACCAAATCCTCAACTTTTCCTTTCGGAAACACTAGAGACCTGTCAGCAAGTTGTAATTGCACAGTAGTAGGTGTGCACTCACCAATCCCAAGTTTATTGAAAGTTGAAAGTGGCATGAGATTTATACTAGCTCCTAAATCACATAGACCACTACCGCAATTAAAATCACCAATAGAACAAGGGATGATAGGAAAACCAGGGTCTTCAAGCTTTGGAGGAGGGTGCCTTAGTAGGACCGCTGAAATTTCATCAGTGAGATGCACCGTTTCAGATTCTAGCAAAGATCTCTTGTTTGTGAGAATGTCTTTCATGAACTTTGCATAGATGGGCATCTGTTTTAAAGCATCAGCAAAAGAAATGTTAATTGTTAATTTCTTGAAAATACTTAAAAACTTCCCAAATTGCTCATCTAGATTCTTTTCTTTGAGCCTATTCGGGAAAGGAAGTGGAGGGAGATGTTTAGCAAGAGTGGAAGAGATAGGTAATTCAGGAGACTTCTTCTCC
Organism: Limonium bicolor; assembly: GCA_023374045.1. Taxonomy (NCBI): domain Eukaryota; kingdom Viridiplantae; phylum Streptophyta; class Magnoliopsida; order Caryophyllales; family Plumbaginaceae; genus Limonium; species Limonium bicolor. The sequence continues at coordinate 49,606 of JAIOTZ010000442.1, forward strand.
TTGGAAATATTTTTCTGTGGAGATTGAACTTCCTCAGGTATCTCTCGGTCTTCCTCTCGATTTTCTTGATTCTGCTTCTCTTGGTCATCAACTTCATCTTGGGGAGAGGGTTCTTCTAGGAGCCTACCGCTTCTCAAAGTAACCCCCTTAGCTTGTTCTCTTGGGTTAGGCTTTGGTTGACTTGGGAGGGTGCCAGGCTGTCTCTGAGCAAGTTGTTCTGAGATTTGATCAACTTGAGTTTTAAGGCTCTGATTAAATGTCATCTAGTTGGCATTGCAGGCCTCCTGCTCGGTGAACTTAGTTTGGGCGGTAGTTATGAAGTTCATCGTCATATTTTGCATGTTTTCCATCATGGCTTCCATTCTAGCCAAGTTACCATCAGAAGAGGAGGAGGAGGATGGTTGTTGTTGTTGTTGTGTTGTGGTTTGAACCCCGACGGGCCACCTTGAGGTCTATACCCCATTTGAGAATTGTTTGTTTGGTGTGGCCCTTAAGGTTTATAACCCATCAAGTTGTTGGAAATATTACTCGGTCCTCCTTGGGTGGAATCGTTGTTCCTCCATGAGAAATTAGGATGATTTCTCCATGGGGCATTGTTGTTGTTATAGTTGTAGCCGGGGCGGTTGGTAACAAAGTTGACATCTTCTTGTCCCTCGATGTAACTTCTTCCTTCACAAAAATGGGTCTCATGGGGACTCGCACATATAGCACATCCCTATGTGGCTGAAGTGGAAGATGATGAAGCTACATATTTTGCATTCTCTTTTTGGGATGTAGCAAGCTTTTCCATCATCTTTGTGAGTGAGGATATTTGGGCTGAAAGATGATCGGATGGTTCGACATGAAGTAGACCGGCCGCTCTTGGAGTTCTTCCCTTATTTCTAGTCCATTGCCTCGTGTTGCTAGTCATTGTCTCAAGAAGTTCCATTCCTTCTTGAGGGGACTTGGTCATGAAGCTACCTCCAGCGGATGAATTCACAAGCAAACGGTTTGCATCGTCAAGCCCATTAAAGAAAGATAGGCATAACGATTGGTCATCCAACCCATGGTGGGAGCAATTCATTAACATCTCCTTGAACCGGTCCCATTCATCGTACAAGGTTTCTCCGGGCTCTTGGTAGAATGTATTAATCTCTCCAATCAGTTGCCTCGTCCTACTAGTCGGGTAGTATTTGGCAAGGAACTTTTGAGCCATTTGTGCCCATGTTTGGATTGATTGAGGCGGTAAACTTCTAAACCATCTTGATGCGGAGTCGGATAAGGAATGGGGGAAGAGCTGCAATCGGATTCTCTTCTTTACCGTACCGGCTTTCCCGAAGGAATTGCAAAAGTCGAGGAAGACACTTAGGTGGTTCGGAGCGTCATCTGGATTTGCTCCACTGAACTTTCCTAAGTCTCGGACTGCAGTAATAAATGAGTTGAAAACCCATTGTCTCGCTTCCTCCGGTGTCAATACTGGGAGGACTATAGCCGAAGGTGTGACAGCCCAGACAAACAGCCCACATGTGAGATATTGTCCGCTTTGGCCCAAGGCCGCACGGATTTGTTCCTGGGGTTTCCGCCCCAAAATGCGTCTCACCAGAGTGGCCCAGCGGAAGAGCCCTCACACAGGTGGATATTGTCCCTACTTTTGGGGTTTTGTTCCGGAGGGTGATACCAACACCTCTCCAGACGCGACAAGGGAAGAGTATCCCACCCTAATAAGGTATGGTTCGTGCTCTCTCCCGATCGTGTGGGAGGTGACCCCTCTCTCGGGTGTCACACTCTACCCCCTTGGAGCCCCAGCGCCCTCGCGGGCCCACTGGCACACCGACCTGGGTCTGGCTCTGATACCATCTGTGACAGCCCAGACAAACAGCCCACATGTGAGATATTGTCCGCTTTGCCCAAGGCCGCACGGATTTGTTCCTGGGGTTTCCGCCCCAAAACGCGTCTCACCAGAGGGCCCAGCGGAAGCGGAAGCCCTCACACAGGTGGATATTGTCCCTACTTTTGGGGTTTTGTTCCGGAGGGTGATACCAACACCTCTCAGACGCGTCTCACAAGGGAAGAGTATCCCCACCCTAATAAGGTATGGTTCGTGCTCTCTCCCGATCGATGTGGGAGGTGACCCCTCTCTCGGGTGTCACAGAAGGCCTCCCTTCGGTATCCGGCTGGTGGTAATCAGAGAGGGCTCGGTGTTGCTGCTGCCCATTATTCTCAATTTCTGGTTGATCCATCCGCCATGTTAAATCTCTTATGCACCTTCTCAGAGTGCGCTCAAGTTCGGATCTCGGACTAGCAAGCGGGGAGCTACTAGACCGAGTGTTTGACATACACAGAGGAAACACAAGGTACCTAATCAATCACAAGAAAAACCAGCACTACAACTTAGCAATAGAAAATATAAACAAGGATAGGATAAAACAACAAAAACGAAAACACAATCAAAGAAAACAAAACACTAAACTTTAAACAAAAGCAAAAACTAAAAA
>JAIOTZ010000443.1:0-51930 GCA_023374045.1 Limonium bicolor
CAAATAAGACATTTAACCATGTCTTATATGCCATATGTGACCGGTTTTCAAATTGTCAAAAGTTGCAGATTTTTTGGTCACTCTAGGCACACGTATACCACATTCATAATGGGTGCTCACTATAGTTTTTTTTTTATTGATAGCAAATGCCTACCGTTAGTTACCTAGTGCTAATTGTAGACCAGTATGCTACCCTAGACATAGATTAATTTGCTACAATTTTTGTTAAACTACCATTAATTATAAGTGCTTTGCTGCAGATTTTATTGTTTTGTTACTTATGTGTATACAAGCACTACCATCAACATAGGTGAGCTATGGATCTTTGTTTCATTTGTATAAGCAAATATAGTACCGTTAATAGCTATAGCCCTAATGCCTTGTCCATGTGCTTACCGGTTTTGTTATTCAAAAGCTACCGTTTTTTTTTTGTTTAATTAGGTTCATGTATGCTAAGTGCTACAACAATAATTCCTTAGCCATGTGCATATATAATAAAGGTATAGTGGTACAAGCACATTACCGTTTTTTTTCTTTTTCCAGTCACACACCCATGTGCATCACCGGTTGATATGGAGTAATTAGCTTCTGAATTTGATTTGTTTAAGTACTAGTATGCTAGGGTATGAATGGTGTGGGTGCATCAGGTTTGGGTTGGTATGCACATGTATACCACCGTTAAGCAAGTTGCAGTTTTTTTTTCTTTGTTGTTTATGGGCACAAGTACTACGGTTTATGGCATAGTAATTTGCTACATTTTGTTTTGCTTCATTAAAAGTTAGAGTGTTACCGTTAATTAGGTGGTTCCTGTTACATGTGTTATGTGATTATATTTCACAAGTATACCATCGTATGCTACAGGTTTAAATTGGTAAGTATAAGCTAGTTTATTACCGTTCATGGCATTAGTTTGCTACAGTTTTTTTGTTAATATACACTTGCACACCACACTAATTACATGGAGCTACCGGTTAGATTTAGCAATGGACCCGTTTTTATTTTATGCTCCTGTTGTATATGTATGCTTCGGTGGTGCGTTGAATCATTTGCTTTAGTTTAATTCAGTACATGGCATAGTACCATGCATAGAGCATGTTGTATATATATCCACATGTAGTACCGTCAATTAGGTAAGTGCTACAGGATTTTCTTTTGTTAAGTATAGGTGCAAATACTACCGTTAACATAGGTGGTTTTTGCAGATTTTTTTTATTTGATTAAGTACTAGTGTACTAAAACAAATCCAAAATGTATATATATATACCAAACCGGCAATATGGGTGTTGTTTGGAAAACTGTATACTTTGTGTTATAGTGATGTTATAACATTTCTTAAGTATTTATGATATATATTAAGTATTAAGATTATGTAGCATAAGTTGTTACATTGTTTAAATGTGTATATCAATTTATTTTAGCATTTATAAATGTTTAGGCAATCGTAAAATACTTACGTTTGCTTGTTAGTATTTTTTCGCGTTTTTACAGTGAACGTTATTCGTACCGGGTCGTATAAACGCTCGTATATATTTTTCTTGTTGTCGCTCTCTTTATCGAGCTCGTTATGTAATGAATTTAATCCTTGTTTAATAACGTACATGGGCGTTTTGTACGAGTATGTTACGACGTTGGTAAAATTACACCCGTTAGCGTTTACGGTAAAACGACTATTTTTACGGTAGCGTTTGCGTGCATAAGTTTGCATGCGCACGCGTAATTTAATTTACGTAACGTTTGCATGCATAAATTAGCATGCGTAACTAAAATGATTTAATCCAAGATCAATTCTTCATTATTTAACAGTTTTAAGGTATTAATTTGATTTGGGGTATTTCACTTCCAATCTAAGTGAAATGTAACATTGAGTTACAGTTAGTAATTAGTGCATCTTGCACTTGTCTCTAAATCTTGAGACGTATCAGTTATACATCCACGGAGATAATCTTTGTCATCCCATGGTTCCAGATTGTTTCGTTGATATTGTCCGCTTTGGCACGCAAGCCGCACGGTTTTATTCCTGGGGTTTCCTAGCCCCAAAAGGCCTCACAACAAGGAGAGGTATCCCTACCCATATAGGGAGTGGTTCGTTCTCCCCTCCAATCGATGTGGGAGGTAAACCTCAAGGGTATTACACTCCATTTCTTCCTTCTGAGTCCTGATTTTTCAATAATTCGATTGCCTCAGCCATTTCCTCCCATTTTCTTTGGTAGTCTTCGTCCCTTTGCATCAACTCTTGCTGTAAAACCTCGTTCCCTTCTACAATCCTTTCGTCAATTGCTCCAGTCAGGTTTTTCAGCATGTCTTCCAGATCTTTCTTGGAGATTGTGTCTGGACAACCGCATCAGCAGTCTCAGTAATGACTGGATCCGTGGTCTTAGCATCGATCTATGGCGCTTTCCTTGTCCTTGGATCCATTTTCGTACCTAACCTACAAAAACACGATCTATGGTTTTAGATCTCATCTTTTTTATTACTGAAAACCATTTCTCTTATGGTGGATTCGTGGTTGCTAGATCTTGAGTTGTTCATGTCCCACAGACGGCACCAAATGAAAAGGTAGAATTCCTTTCCCTAACAATCTAAATCACTAATCTTCCTTTGATCTACGATTTGTGCCAGAGTACTCATCGAATTACCTTGTTACCCCGGTGAAATTGCACTTAGAGAGAGTTTTGCAATAAGGAGAGTAATCAAACAGAAAGAGATCTAGTCAGTATTGATAGCGTGTGTATGTCATGGGGGTGATCCCCCTATTTATAGTACTTTTCCTATGGTTTTTGGGATTTCCACCTGCCTCTCTTTTTCAATTTGCTAGGCTGTCACTTTAGTTGTTACATAGCGTACTATCTACTGCTTATATCTTTGTTCTTAGCTACTTGACTGGGCACAAGCGCCCGGTCTCTATTTACACCTATTCTTTACTTTCTTGACCGTCACATGAAACCGGTCATTATTTTTACTTTCTTCTTGTTTTTCTTGACTGGTCATAAGCGACCGGTCGTTATTTACATTTACTTCTCGTTATCTTGATCGGTCACAGGCGACCGGTCGCTATTTATACTTACTTTTGTGCCTGGTCATTGGTGACCGGTCATTGTCTTCGGTTTTTCCCTTGCTTTTAGGATTGATCTTATTTTTGCCCAATTCATTGACTTTTCCAGTTTCGCCACGGCTAATACAACCGGACCAATTCCAGAGTCCACCCAAGGGTCAATCAATCCCACCTAGCCAGTAAGGAAACTCGGAGCACTAACTGATCCCATCAGGACAGCGTCAACAAACAAGGGGAACACTCATCCGTAATCCAAATTCCATGAAGATGTATCACAGCTCGGACTTTGAAAAAACTACAAAAGGTGATTCCAAGATCATAGTAAATCTCAGAATCTTTAGAACCTCAAAAGTCTCAACTCCCACCCATCTACCGACCTTTATTCAAATTTACATGTGCCAGGACTAGGCATAAATCCCATATTCACGGCTGTCGCAACAACATGGGTTGGAGTTGTCGAAATCCCAAGTGTTTGCACAACACCCAGGTCGACTAAGTTGCTCGTGGCTCCTTAGGTGGATGCAAAATAGAGCCATCAGAAGGAGTTATCCCCTAAGCAGGCGAGATGGAAAGAGCTTTGGGTGAATTTGACTTTGAGTGGATCATAGACCGGGTCAGCACAATGTTGTCTTGATGCTCTCACTCGGCATTGTTTTGGGGTAATAAACAATATCGCTCGTGTGGAAAGTGACCTGATGGTCAAAAATCTGGGAAGCATCGAAATCTAACACGACTTACAATTGAATTCGCGAGGAAGTCCGTGCTGGCAAGACTCGCCGCTACACCCTGCTTGATGACTTGTTGCTTGATAAGCAGCGTTGAGTTGGGGTCCCTACTGAGAAAATTAGTATCAACGTACGAGAGAAAGAAAGAAGATGCGATAAAACATACTTAGAATATTGCTGGGGACGGAAAAGACCTAGGTGAGGGAGGTTTGTACATCCAATTTTTGTAAGGACGAAGACAAGAAGCTTGGCCCTAAAATGTAATTGTACTCAACAATGTAATGTAAGCCTTCGGGCCTGTATCTTAGTAAATAAAAGAAGTATCCCTTTTCGTGTCACGTTGCGATGACTCGGTCTCTCTCTGTTATCCCCTTATGATAACTTGCAGGTGTGCAGGTAGTAGAGGGGCCCCATTGAGGATTGACCTTTGAAACTAGGGTGTGAGCTTTGTCACCCAAATGCCGAGATTGGCGGCATCAATCGAGTGTGAACCAGATTAATCTTACCCTCGATGTGTGGGCGGCACGTCGTTAGAGCCTTTGTGGCTCATACAAGGATGAGTTGGATCAGGGTGAAATATAAGTGGGTTGGTGTTCACCCGACGCCCTCACCCTTCTATTGTCGGTGCTTGCATTGACTGTGTGGGTTAACCTTGTTGTACCCGAACAGTAGCGGACCCAGAACTTTTTGTTAAGGGTGGTACAAAGTCCACTCTCATCCTTGTGGTTATAAGTGGCGCAACCGGCATGCTGGCTGCGTGCTGCATTGCTGGGGGTCCTTGGTTAATTACCTAAGGCTTGTCAAGCTGTGGTTTGGTGTCATTGTTGTGTGAATGCCTATGTGCTGTATGCATGTGTTCAATGTTTCTGCTTGCATGTGTGCATTGCATGTTGCTTGAATGTTCTAAGTTTTTCGCTGCGTGATTTCATGAGTTTTCTTTTCTTCAGGAATTTATACGTCACAATTTTGGTAACCCAGAGTATCATTACCTGTGCTTCTAGAAAAATAAAAAAAAACTTTCAATTGTTCTATCATACTTAGACTGCAAACCAACAAAAAATAGTTTATTATATTGACATTATGTAATTTTAAAATCTATGTTAAACAAACTAGTATCAACCAATTTTAATTTTTAAAACATGAGTAGATGTAAACCTAAATTTTTTAGAAATGACAATACAATTTAAAAATGCTAAATTCTGTTAACATTCTTTTATTATATAACTAACTATTCTTGAATTAGAACCATAACAAATTTAAGAACAATATGAAATAAGTTTGAACAAAGTTTGATATTAAAAAAATGGCAAACCAATAAAAATGGTATATTATATGATAGTATTTTATTATAAAAAATGAATTTATGAATAATTTAAAACAATAATTAAACATATAGTCCAAAAAATTGAACAACTAATTTTATATTTCTAAACATGAACTTGAATTTGATTAGCTTAACTTAAACATAAAAGAATTTAAAAAATTGTGGAAAATTTTCTAAACAAAAGTTTAAAAAGTTGAACAATTGGTATCTTTATGTTTGTAGATATTTGAGCTAATTTTTTTTATTAAAATCATAATTATTATAATATTTTTCTAAATTGTTGTAGAAGTTAAAATAATTTATTTTATATAATATAAAAATTGAAAAAAAAATACTACCATATAAAATAAATATCACATCAAACACAAAGTAACTAGTTGACTTTTTCTTGATGATTAGTTACTGAGGTTTGATAATTTCGTAAGCAAATTATTTAGGGATTAAGAAATCTAGTAATAATTTCCTAGAGATTATACTATTCGTCGTCAATTTGCATATGAACCTTTTGTTCTAAACCATGGATAACATTAGATTAGGTGGTGCATTAAACCCTAGAGATGTAAAGCCACTAACCAAAAGATTGCAACTATCCACCATACACAAAAGAACCTCTTGAAGAAACTTGTGTTTTCGGTAGACTAAGAGCATAACTATATTCTAACATAATTGCCTCAAGAAAGACCAACTCCAACGAACAAAAAGCATTGTAGCAGATCAACAAACAGACTAGAAAATCACGAACAAGGCCATAACTCATAAACTTGATCAGCTAACGAAAACCAAAAACTCCACAAACAGGCAATAAAAACATGGATGTTGCAGTTGAAGGGTCCTGCTACACAATCTTGCAATCAGGGCGGAGACAGGGGTGGGTTGGTGTGCGCCCCCCAACTCACTCGTATATACTTAGATTAGTTTTAATTTTTTTGTCATATAGTTTATTTATGTTAGTAAAATATTTGTTCACCACATAACATTTGTAAAATATCACCATGATATCACTAAATTTTATTTATTATCAATTTTATTTCTACTAAATGTTATATTTGTTATAGAATTATATTGTAAAAAATCATTTAGCCTATATTACATTTGAAAACTCTTAATATTTTATTTTACCAATACAGTTAAAACTGATATTATGTCAACCTTAGTAATCATGAACCCCTTTTATCCATAAAACAATTGTTTTTTAGTTTATTTCAGATTTTGAAGGTTAAAATAATATTAGAAATACTCAAAATAGTTTTAAATGAAGTTTTTATTAAAAAAAACTACTAATTTATAACCATTATTCTATATATTGACATTAATTTATAATTTAGTATAACAATTTTTTTAACTAGAAATAAAAAAAAGAAAAAACAAACTTCTTTCTTGAAACACCCCTAAATATGTACTCACATAAAATCACAAACGCGAGGAGAATATCCGAGAATAACGCGTTATATAATTCGGACATAAAATAATCTATGAACAATTAAATTTAGCAACGTTATATGTTAACATAGTCGTACCTATATATGTCCGAGTACGAGAATACGTGTACATAACGTTATGATATAACGTTGTAAATAATAACAGTAACGTTGCATAACATCGTAACGTTGCATAACATCGTAACGTGGTAATATAAATGATAACGTCGCATAACTTTGTACAAATAAATAAATAAACATAACGTGGTATATTATATGATATTACATATGTAAATAATCAAGTATAACTTGTACAAAAAAAAGAAAGGAAAAGGAGCAAAGACGCTCCCGTTGAGGCTCGAACCCGAGACCTCCCGTACCTTCCCCGAGTGTTTAACCGGTTGAGCAATGTTCATATTCGGTACCTGATTCACGCGAATTGAAACTAGTATCTAAGCAACTAAGCTACTACAAAAAAAAGAGAACCAACTGTAACACGGTTCCTTCCTTCTTCCTCGTTCAGAAACCAGATGAGAAAAAAAAAATGTAGAAAACCAGAGGGATCAAATCCTCAGGCGACAGTGACGTTCTTTAATGTAATGCCCATGATATTTTCCTTGTAACTTGGGATCGCCCAATCCTTGCTCCTTCCTGAAATTCTCGCCTCGCAATCTCAGCCCCTGTAGCGCCTGAAACAAAAAAAAATTCAAGCAAGCTACTATGATTCATTTCAGAGACAACAAGTGCATCGTTCTGCACTTAGACTCTTGCTTTATTAGAGTTTGTGTTTTCAAACTCCCATACGGATGGGAATCAGTAGCAACCATTTACTTGTCCGAGAATCTCCAAGTTCCATTAAATTGGAACAACAACCGGTTAAACCCATCCACTAAACCGATGGTTGATATCAAAACCTCTGTAATATTTCTGTCTCTGCATGTAAAGTTCTTTCCTTGATCTTTAAAACCGTGTCTCCTTCTGTCATTTCCGATACGCGCAAGCCAGAGCAGAGTCTGGGAATTTTCCCTCAACTACTGCGCATGGTGAGACTTTCATTCCCCGAACGTGCTCCTCGAATGCTTGTTTGTTCTGGTTGAGAATATTCTTCGTTGCTCATCGATTTCTTGTGCATTCATCTGAGACTTAACTCTCCATTCCCCTCTGTGCATGTCCGTTTCTTTGTGCTCAAGTCCCTGAAAGATGGAAGCAGCTCACGGAAACCCCATAGTGCACTCCCTTTTGATCTTCCGCCTCTGTTGTGTTCAAGAAAAAAATTCTAATGGCCCGCACACAAACTCCCACGAACTCACGCCTCCTTAACCTTCCTTGCATGTTAAACTCTGGCGCAAGTCAGGAAAAAAAAAAAATATACGTTGGAACCAGTTGGCACCAAACCGCAAGGAAATCGGTAAGCGACTCCTCCATTTCCTTCCTTGTTTCTATGTCCGAAAATTCTTCTGCCTTTAACTGCTTTTCCTCTCTGTTCTTCCTGCACAACACTCACGGGAAATGCTCACTGTAGTGTACTGAGACATTCCCAGAATAACACTCCATATTGCTCGGTTCCTAGCTCAAGGATCTTGCATGCAACCGCCGGGTGGGAGTCTCTGAAGAAAACAAAAAAACTGTAAACCAAAATCCTTCCAAGAATATCCCGGAGGTAAGGGTAAGTAACAAAAAAAAAACTTGACTGTTTCACTCTCTTTCTGTTCTCTATTGGCTGCCCGAAAACTGGGTGTTAACTCCTCCCCTTATTCAGACCTTGCATGCGAGAATCCCTCTGATAAACCGCCTCAAGCTTTCATCCATGCATCACCAAGCAACTTGCCCCAAACTGTCCTTAATGCGGTGCCATGGTAAGGTCACATTACCCTGTTCCTTACTCTAGTTATTTTCTGTTGCGGAACTACTGAAGGCGTCACCTAACCCCGTCAACTCTCCCTCACTTTCTGCTTGAATGCTTTATCAGGTACTCCAGTAACTGTAAGGGTGTTAGAGCAATAACATGTCCAAACCGTTTCGTGTACCTTCTCTGAGGTGAGACACCCCATACCCATGTAATTGTCCTGGATGTTGTAACCACCGTGTTGGTACTGATGTAATCAGTGGACTCACAACTGTCTTTATGTTTTGCCGGCTACAAAGCCAAGGTCCTGAAACCAATATGCCCACCCGAACTGGAAAACAAAACCAAGGAGTAATTCCCTCCTAAGAAAGGTAAAACCCACCGAGAAATCTTGTGAATTAACCCAACCTATTCATTCCAAAAAAAACAACGAGATTGATCTCAGTGGCAATTTTTGTGTAGGTCCGAAACTCCTGAAGGAAGCTAAGCAATTACAGGAGAAACAACCAGAAAACCCAAGGTTGTAAACTCTTACCTAAACTGTGCTTAAAAAAAATTGGAGTATAAAGTTGATCTGGAGTTTATGCTTATAGTTCTGGTGATAATCTGCTAAAATAGGCTACGAGCTAGGAGTTAAGATTTTGATAACACACTTGATTAACTGAGGCAGCAGTTAGTGATAAATTGAAAGACAGTTAGTTGAATAACATAAGAGAATAGAAGAAGGATATCAAATCGTGTTACTTCAGTTTATAATTGTCTGAAACTCTGTGTCTCTGTGCAACCCAATTACAGAGGGCTATAAGAGGATACATTGAGAGTTTAGGGGCTTAAAGTCTTATTAATTCATCTGATTAAATGTGATAATATTTTGGGGGAACCCAACGTAGGAAACTTCTGATCCGGTAAGAGCCCTTTCATGTATGATGTCCTGAGTAGTAATACTTCTTAATATACTGATTGGGAGCTAGTGATTTCAGAAGCAATGTGTTACAAATGTGTCTACTACATAAGAGTTAAGCAACAAGGCAATTTAGTTCAGAGGATTCTGTATAGACTAGCTAAGGAAATTTGGTGTTGAGTTGTTTTTAGTAAAACCACAGAAAAGCTAAAATTTGTTTAGCTGAAACCTGGTGTTCCCGATGTCAGTTATGTATGACATTAGTCTAGGATAATGGTTAGTAAATCTTGAGGTATTTAGTAATTAATGTACCAGTTACATCGGGGTTAAACAACCAGTCAAACGATTCAGGAAGATTCTGTATGAATCCATTAATGAACTAGTGCAAAAGCTGGAGGTTTCTGTTCAGTAAAATGTAGCTCCTGCGTGACTGATCTCCAATGGTGTTGTGAATGTTGTAATGGATAACTGATGAACCTAAAATCTTACTAAACCATTTAGCTAGGTAGTAATTAATCTGATAGTGTTTGGGAAAAACAAGTTAACACATTTACGCTGGAAAGGTAGTAACAGAACAGAGAACATGCCTCAGTCTCATGGTGTTAGATTTACAGTTTTCATTCGCAGGAGAAGAAAAAAAAAACAGTAGCTTTAGTAATGTTGTCTTGGGTTGTCTGAGGTTTAAAAAAAAAAAAGAGAAACCGTACTGATATGCTTAACTAAGTAGCCAAAATGGGTTGGGGGAGTCATTTGCCATATTAATACAGAGAACAAAAGATACATCAGTTCGTGGTTTCAGGTACAAGGTTCTGTTTTAAGTTTCAGATTCTTGTAAGGAGTTGAGAAGATGTTGTCTTGGACGTGTTGGTCTAGATTAGAGTTAAAAGGCATATTAAGACACCTAACTGAGAGGGTAAATAACTGGGGGAGTGAGGAAGAATGAAGTACAACAATTCCTGTTTTCAGTTTCCCTGCAACAGGTGCAGTTTCTGTACAGTGGTCTTTCTGTAACTTTAACAACGAAGCCTTGGGTTAGTTCTGAGGGTACAGCCATGAAGAAACACTTGAACACGTGAGTTATCAATGAGGGAAAACTGAACTCCATACATGAGTAAAACAGAAAACTGATCACTGGACAAGAAAGAAAGACTAGAGGAAAAGAAAAATACTTCAGATTTACAATTTCAGTTCTCAGTTTTGGCTTCTATTTCAGCTTGGTGTAGTTTCGTACAGGGAGACTTGGAGGAGTCATGTTGAATTGCCAATGAGTTCAAAATACCCCTAACATACCTTAGTAAACTATAAGTACTTAGAGGGAAAGTTAGAAGTCAGTGCCACAGCTTAATTGATGAAATGAAAAAATATACCGATTTGTTTTGTTTCTGATTCTGCAAATTTTAGCTTCTGTACAATGAGCTTCCGGACGTGATAACAGTAGTGTCTTGGGTTGGGTGTGAGTTTAAAACTTCCATAATGTACCTAGGTGGTGGGATAAAAACTTTGGGAAGGTTTGGAAACTGAATTATAACCTAAAAGAAAGCTTGAAGACGAGATAAACAAACTGTGCTTCGGTTTTTTCTGAAATCTTTTGGCTTCTGTATAAGAGTAATACAGATGTGTTAAGGGCATGGTGTTGGGTTAATGATCAGCCTAAATCAGGGTTACTACATTTACCTAGGATGATTTATTCATGGGGAAGCTTAGGAGACTTAAACATGGGGTTAAAGGAAGTGGTAAGCAGATTGTGTACCTTCGCTTTTCTGTAACTCCGGTTCTGTATAACGGATGTACCTGGGGGTTATAAAGGTATGTTGGACTATAATAAACCCAAAACCCTCCTAATACACCTATCTAAATTTACCAAAACAACTTGGGAAGTTAAACGCCATTTAGACATATAAAAAGTGTGATAACATAAGGTTGTATGCAAAAACCATATTTCAGTTTTGGAAACTTTGTGTCTCGGTACATGTAAATCTTAGAAACATTTTAGGAGTTATTATGATGATGATGAACTAAAGACATGGCTATTTAGATAAGTATGGAATATACCTTCGGTCAATAAAAGTCCCATCCAGATAAACTTGTTACATATTAGTGCCTAGAGTACTCTAAAAACATTTGCTAGTGAGAAGTACTTAGTAACGTGTAAAACGTCGATGTAAATGCCCTAGGAGTAGGCTAAGGCTTAAGATTAATACTTGGAGAATCCTAAGGTCTAATATCAGTTGAGCCTTCAACAAAGAATTCACCTAGGGAACAACCCCGATAAAATGGGATAAACTAAGAGAAAGGTCACAAGGGTCATCACATGAAATTATAAACTGACCAATCGTTTTTAATTAACGTTAGGGCCGTAACGAACGCCAGCTGGGACTCCAGGTGTGTGTGAGACAGCTCTTGCTTCTAAATAAGGTATGGACATGTGTGGTTCGTATGTTGCCGTGTTACACGGCTTGTTTGTTGTGTGCTGTGTGCTTTGTGTGAAAATGACATAAGATCAAAGCATGAAATTGGATTGCTTGTTTATCATGTTGTATGATTTATATATCATTGTTGAATATATCATTGCGCGCACACAGTAGTTTAGTCCCTTTCGCGTTATGGAACTTTGAGATGAGACTCAACGAACTATGTAAACAAAGAAGCTACATGAAGGGAAAACTATACGAGAACTACTACGAATTATGAAAATAAAGAAAACGCTATAAGGGAAACTCCTCTCTAAACCATTGAGGACTACCATGACACCCACTATGGTGTCTATGCTTTAATGATAATGAAGAGCAAGTCTCCTTTGGTGAGACATGACGAACCACGTAGACAAAACAAAAGAACTATACAAAGAGACGAATCCCCCTAACTTTAGAGGACCGCTAATGACACCCACTATGGTGTCGAGATTATAATGATAATGAAATGAAAAGTACCAACTGGTGGAACATGAGGATAACCCGGGAAGACGACATCTCGGGCCGCGCGGTATGGAATATTCGGGAGTTGGTATCTGCATCAGATCCTTCGCCCTTCTGTGTGGAGCACATCCTGGAGTCTAGAGGCGACTCCGCTTTCTCGACGCATGACGTCGGGAATGGGGGAGTGACAAATTGGGGGAGCTTATCCTGGAGTCAAGAGGAGACTCCGCTTTCTCGGCGCATGACGCCGGGAATGGGGGACTAGCTATGGAGGCGATGACCTCCAACGTGCGGTGATAAAAGAGTTCACAAATAATCCTTAAAGAAACAAGGAACGATTAGCACCTACTAATAAAGTCTCGGGATCCAATCTATACCCCTGACTCGGTGCCAGAGAATAGAGGAAAACGTGTGTAATGAGACCAAGCAAATAGGAAAATTCAAATGTGATTCTTTAAGAAACGAGAAAGATTGGCACCAATATGATATGGTCACGGGATCTAAACTATATCCCCAGACCTGGTGCAAGGAAAAGAAAAAGAAAATACACCATGGGAACAAGAGAAAAGAAATGAAAACACACAACGCTCGAACGATCCCATAGTGAGGATCATTGGTAAACATGCCTATGCACATGTCTGATGACTTACATGATTGTTGTTGCATATTAGCAGCTTGTTGTGCTTGGTTGCGTTTTGATGGGCTATGATGCCAGCTTGTTATGCTTGGATGTTTGTTGATGCTGCTATGCTACCTTGAAGGTGTTTGATATTATGATGTAATGTGATGTGCTTTACTGCTTTAATATAGCATGTAAAATGACTTAATAATATTCGACCAAGTAGTCGTGTGGCCCGGTAACATGCGGGCTTCACACGTTCATACTCGGCATAGTTGCTGAGTCCTTTATTTTTACAGGTGATCATCTGAACGTGACGGAGCGTAGGTGGAACGACTACCATGGGGGTAGTCCATTTGGGCAAGACTTTTAAGTAGTATGCTTTCTTATGTAAGGGTTATGTTGTTTAAGTTATTAACTAAACTGTAGATGCTCGGTACTTGAGTTGTACTTTACATTGTATTTGGATTTCGTTAAGGTTGGACTTCCAGTCATTCAGACCGTAACTTGGTGTTGGTATTGTGGTCTGTCAACCACATGGGTGGTTGGCGTCTGTAGCACCCGAATAGAGTTCGAAACCGCTGCGTAGACTTCTCTGCTAACTTAGGCTCGGCGTTTAATTTACTGATTGTGATTCGGGGGTGTTACAGAAAGTGGTATCAGAGCGTAGTTGCGCTCTGATGACTGGAACAGAGAAGTACCGAGTATAGGAAAACCTAAATTTGAGAAACGGGGTTACGGGTTAGTTTGTGAGGCTCGTTAGTTAGGGTCCATTTCAATCCGTAGGAAAACGCTGGAGAGGTAGAAAGCCTCCTCACACTCGGGAAAACCCGATCTGGCGTTTACACAATCGAATATAACCAATCCGGTAAAGAAAACTAGGTACCCCTATATTTTCATCGATGTTTCGGCTTAGTGTAGGGTACGGGGGCGTACCCCTCTTTTAAGGGGGGTGAGCGCGTTTTGTTTTGTACGTATGTTGATTTATTGTGATGTATTCCTACAACCACTCGTGGTTGGTTGGTAGGTTTGTGTGTTTGGATTGTGTGTGAGAGTGTTATGTACGCCATGGATGAATGAATGTCGTGTGCCTTGGTTTGCACTTTAGCATGTATACACATTGTTAGCTTCGTGGTCTACTATGAGAACTGGTGTGAATCCACTGATGTGGCACGGTGCTTAGAAGCACCGAGCATTATAATTATGGACTTAACCCTTTGGGTATCGATAATGAATACGGGACTGGATCCCTAAGATTACCAGGAGTGGAAAATATAAGTTAAGGAAGAAAGACTTCGGGACGAAGTCTCTTTTAAGGGGGGGTAAGTTGAAACACCCCTAAATATTTACTCACATAAAATCACAAACGCGAGGAGAATATCCGAGAATAACGCGTTATATAATTCGGACATAAAATAATCTATGAACAATTAAATTTAGCAACGTTATATGTTAACATAGTCGTACCTATATATGTCCGAGTATGAGAATACGTGTACATAACGTTATGATATTATAACGTGTAAATAATAAGTAACGTTGCATAACATCGTAACGTTGCATAACATCGTAACGTGGTAATATAAATGATAACGTCGCATAACTTTGTAACAAATAAATAAATAAACATAACGTGGTATATTATATGATATTACATATGTAAATAATCAAGTATAACTTGTACAAAAAAAAAGAAAGGAAAAGGAGCAAAGACGCTCCCATTGAGGCTCGAACCCGAGACCTCCCGTACCTTCCCTGAGTGTTTAACCGGTTGAGCAATGTTCATATTCAGTATCTGATTCACGCGAATTGAAACTAGTATCTAAGCAACTAAGCTACTACAAAAAAAAAAGAGAACCAACTGTAACAGCCGGTTCCTTCCTTCTTCCTCGTTCAGAACCAGATCGAAAAAAAAAAATGTAGAAAACCAGAGGGATCAAATCCTCAGGCGACAGTGACGTTCTTTAATGTAATGCCCATGATATTCTTCCTTGTAACTTGGGATCGCCCAATCCTTGCTCCTTCCTGAAATTCTCGCCTCGCAATCTCAGCCCCTGTAGCGCCTGAAAAAAAAAAAAATCAAGCAAGCTACTATGATTCATTTCAGAGACAACAAGTGCATCGTTCTGCACTTAGACTCTTGCTTTATTAGAGTTTGTGTTTTCAAACTCCCATACGGATGGGAATCAGTAGCAACCATTTACTTGTCCGAGAATCTCCAAGTTCCATTAAATGGGAACAACAACCGGTTAAACCCATCCACTAAACCGATGGTTGATATCAAAACCTCTGTAATATTTCTGTCTCTGCATGTAAAGTTCTTTCCTTGATCTTTAAAACCGTGTCTCCTTCTGTCATTTCCGATACGCGCAAGCCAGAGCAGAGTCTGGGAATTTTCCCTCAACTACTGCGCATGGTGAGACTTTCATTCCCCGAACGTGCTCCTCGAATGCTTGTTTGTTCTGGGTTGAGAATATTCTTCGTTGCTCATCGATTTCTTGTGCATTCATCTGGGACTTAAACTCTCCATTCCCCTCTGTGCATGTCCGTTTCTTTGTGCTCAAGTCCCTGAAAGATTGAAGCAGCTCACGGAAACCCCATAGTGCACTCCCTTTTGATCTTCCGCCTCTGTTGTGTTCAAGAAAAAATTCTAATGGCCCGCACACAAACTCCCACGAACTCACGCCTCCTTAACCTTCCTTGCATGTTAAACTCTGGCGCAAGTCAGGAAAAAAAAAAAAATATACGTTGGAACCAGTTGGCACCAAACCGCAAGGAAATCGGTAAGCGACTCCTCCATTTCCTTCCTTGTTTCTATGTCCGAAAATTCTTCTGCCTTTAACTGCTTTTCCTCTCTGTTCTTCCTGCACAACACTCACGGGAAATGCTCACTGTAGTGTACTGAGACATTCCCAGAATAACACTCCATATTTGCTCGGTTCCTAGCTCAAGGATCTTGCATGCAACCGCCGGGTGGGAGTCTCTGAAGGAAACAAAAAAACTGTAAACCAAAATCCTTCCAAGAATATCCCAGAGGTAAGGGTAAGTAACAAAAAAACTTGACTGTTTCACTCTCTTTCTGTTCTCTGTTGGCTGCCCGAAAACTGGGTGTTAACTCCTCTCCTTATTCAAACCTTGCATGCGAGAATCCCTCTGATAAACCGCCTCAAGCTTTCATCCATGCATCACCAAGCAACTTGCCCCAAACTGTCCTTAATGCGGTGCCATGGTAAGGTCACATTACCCTGTTCCTTACTCTAGTTATTTTCTGTTGCGGAACTACTGAAGGCGTCACCTAACCCCGTCAACCTCTCCCTCACTTTCTGCTTGAATGCTTTATCAGGTACTCCAGTAACTGTAAGGGTGTTAGAGCAATAACATGTCCAAACCGTTTCGTGTACCTTCTCTGAGGTGAGACACCCCATACCCATGTAATTGTCCTGGATGTTGTAACCACCGTGTTGGTACTGATGTAATCAGTGGACTCACAACTGTCTTCATGTTTTGCCGGCTACAAAGCCAAGGTCCTGAAACCAATATGCCCACCCGAACTGGAAAACAAAACCAAGGAGTAATTCCCTCCTAAGAAAGGTAAAACCCACCGAGAAATCTTGTGAATTAACCCAACCTATTCATTCCAAATAAACAACGAGATTGATCTCAGTGGCAATTTTTGTGTAGGTCCGAAAACTCCTGAAGGAAGCTAAGCAATTACAGGAGAAACAACCAGAAAACCCAAGGTTGTAAACTCTTACCTAAACTGTGCTTAAAAAAAAATTGGAGTATAAAGTTGATCTGGAGTTTATGCTTATAGTTCTGGTGATAATCTGTTAAATAGGCTACGAGCTAGGAGTTAAGATTTTGATAACACACTTGATTAACTGAGGCAGCAGTTAGTGATAAATTGAAAGATAGTTAGTTGAATAACATAAGAGAATAGAAGAAGGATATCAAATCGTGTTACTTCAGTTTATAATTGTCTGAAACTCTGTGTCTCTGTGCAACCCAATTACAGAGGGCTATAAGAGGATACATTGAGAGTTTAGGGGCTTAAAGTCTTATTAATTCATCTGATTAAATGTGATAATATTTTGGGGGAACCCAACGTAGGAAACTTCTGATCCGGTAAGAGCCCTTTCATGTATGATGTCCTGAGTAGTAATACTTCTTAATATACTGATTGGGAGCTAGTGATTTCAGAAGCAATGTGTTACAAATGTGTCTACTACATAAGAGTTAAGCAACAAGGCAATTTAGTTCAGAGGATTCTGTATAGACTAGCTAAGGAAATCTGGTGTTGAGTTGTTTTTAGTAAAACCATAGAAAAGCTAAAATTTGTTGAGCTGAAACCTGGTGTTCCCGATGTCAGTTATGTATGACATTAGTCTAGGATAAGGGTTAGTAAATCTTGAGGTATTTAGTAATTAATGTACCAGTTACATCGGGGTTAAACAACCAGTCAAACGATTCAGGAAGATTCTGTATGAATCCATTAATGAACTAGTGCAAAAGCTGGAGGTTTCTGTTCAGTAAAATGTAGCTCCTGCGTGACTGATCTCCAATGGTGTTGTGAATGTTGTAATGGATAACTGATGAACCTAAAATCTTACTAAACCATTTAGCTAGGTAGTAATTAATCTGATAGTGTCTGGGAAAAACAAGTTAACACATTTACGCTGGAAAGGTAGTAACAGAACAGAGAACATGCCTCAGTCTCATGGTGTTAGATTTACAGTTTTCATTCGCAGGAGAAGAAAAAAAAAACAGTAGCTTTAGTAATGTTGTCTTGGGTTGTCTGAGGTTTTTTTTTTTAAAAAAAAGAGAAACCGTACTGATATGCTTAACTAAGTAGCCAAAATGGGTTGGGGAGTCATTTGCCATATTAATACAGAGAACAAAAGATACATCAGTTCGTGGTTTCAGGTACAAGGTTCTGTTTTAAGTTTCAGATTCTAGTAAGGAGTTGAGAAGATGTTGTCTTGGACGTGTTGGTCTAGATTAGAGTTAAAAGGCATATTAAGACACCTAACTGAGAGGGTAAATAACTGGGGGAGTGAGGAAGAATGAAGTACAACAATTCCTGTTTTCAGTTTCCCTGCAACAGGTGCAGTTTCTGTACAGTGGTCTTTCTGTAACTTTAACAACGAAGCCTTGGGTTAGTTCTGAGGGTACAGCCATGAAGAAACACTTGAACACGTGAGTTATCAATGAGGGAAAACTGAACTCCATACATGAGTAAAACAGAAAACTGATCACTGGACAAGAAAGAAAGACTAGAGGAAAAGAAAATACTTCAGATTTACAATTTCAGTTCTCAGTTTTGGCTTCTGTTTCAGCTTGGTGTAGTTTCGTACAGGGAGACTTGGAGGAGTCATGTTGAATTGCCAATGAGTTCAAAATACCCCTAACATACCTTAGTAAACTATAAGTACTTAGAGGGAAAGTTAGAAGTCAGTGCCACAGCTTAATTGATGAAATGAAAAAAATATACCGATTTGTTTTGTTTCTGATTTCTGCAGATTTTAGCTTCTGTACAATGAGCTTCCGGACGTGATAACAGTAGTGTCTTGGGTTGGGTGTGAGTTTAAAACTTCCATAATGTACCTAGGTGGTGGGATAAAAACTTTGGGAAGGTTTGGAAACTGAATTATAACCTAAAAGAAAGCTTGAAGACGAGATAAACAAACTGTGCTTCGGTTTTTTCTGAAATCTTTTGGCTTCTGTATAAGAGTAATACAGATGTGTTAAGGGCATGGTGTTGGGTTAATGATCAGCCTAAATCAGGGTTACTACATTTACCTAGGATGATTTATTCATGGGGAAGCTTAGGAGACTTAAACATGGGGTTAAAGGAAGTGGTAAGCAGATTGTGTACCTTCGTTTTTCTGTAACTCCGGTTCTGTATAACGGATGTACCTGGGGGTTATAAAGGTATGTTGGACTTATAATAAACCCAAAACCCTCCTAATACACCTATCTAAATTTACCAAAACAACTTGGGAAGTTAAACGCCATTTAGACATATAAAAAGTGTGATAACATAAGGTTGTATGCAAAAACCATATTTCAGTTTTGGAAACTTTGTGTCTCGGTACATGTAAATCTTAGAAACATTTTAGGAGTTATTATGATGATGATGAACTAAAGACATGGCTATTTAGATAAGTATGGAATATACCTTCGGTCAATAAAAGTCCCATCCAGATAAACTTGTTACATATTAGTGCCTAGAGTACTCTAAAAACATTTGCTAGTGAGAAGTACTTAGTAACGTGTAAAACGTCGATGTAAATGCCCTAGGAGTAGGCTAAGGCTTAAGATTAATACTTGGAGAATCCTAAGGTCTAATATCAGTTGAGCCTTCAACAAAGAATTCACCTAGGGAACAACCCCGATAAAATGGGATAAACTAAGAGAAAGGTCACAAGGGTCATCACATGAAATTATAAACTGACCAATCGTTTTTAATTAACGTTAGGGCCGTAACGAACGCCAGCTGGGACTCCAGGTGTGTGTGAGACAGCTCTTGCTTCTAAATAAGGTATGGACATGTGTGGTTCGTATGTTGCCGTGTTACACGGCTTGTTTGCTCTGTGTGTTGTGTGCTTTGTGTGAAAATGACATAAGATCAAAGCATGAAATTGGATTGCTTGTTTATCATGTTGTATGATTTATATATCATTGTTGAATATATCATTGCGCGCACACAGTAGTTTAGTCCCTTTCGCGTTATGGAACTTTGAGATGAGACTCAACGAACTATGTAAACAAAGAAGCTACATGAAGGGAAAACTATACGAGAACTACTACGAATTCTGAAAATAAAGAAAACGCTATAAGGGAAACTCCTCTCTAAACCATTGAGGACTACCATGACACCCACTATGGTGTCTATGCTTTAATGATAATGAAGAGCAAGTCTCCTTTGGTGAGACATGACGAACCACGTAGACAAAACAAAAGAACTATACAAAGAGACGAATCCTCCCTAACTTTAGAGGACCGCTAATGACACCCACTATGGTGTCGAGATTATAATGATAATGAAATGAAAAGTACCAACTGGTGGTGGAACATGAGGATAACCCGGGAAGACGACATCTCGGGCCGCGCGGTATGGAATATTCGGAGTTGGTATCTGCATCAGATCCTTCGCCCTTCTGTGTGGAGCACATCCTGGAGTCTAGAGGCGACTCCGCTTTCTCGACGCATGACGTCGGGAATGGGGGAGTGACAAATTGGGGGAGCTTATCCTGGAGTCAAGAGGAGACTCCGCTTTCTCGGCGCATGACGCCGGGAATGGGGGATTAGCTATGGAGGCGACGACCTCCACGTGCGGTGATAAAAGAATTCACAAATAATCCTTAAAGAAACAAGGAACGATTAGCACCTACATAATAAAGTCTCGGGATCCAATCTATACCCCTGACTCGGTGCCAGAGAATAGAGGAAAACGTGTGTAATGAGACCAAGCAAATAGGAAAATTCACAAATGTGATTCTTTAAGAAACGAGAAAAGATTGGCACCAATATGATATGGTCACGAGATCTAAACTATATCCCCAGACCTGGTGCAAGGAAAGAAAAAGAAAATACACACCATGGGAACAAGAGAAAAGAAATGAAAACACACAACGCTCGAACGATCCCATAGTGAGGATCATTGGTAAACATGCCTATGCACATGTCTGATGACTTACATGATTGTTGTTGCTATATTAGCAGCTTGTTGTGCTTGGTTGCGTTTTGATGGGCTATGATGCCAGCTTGTTATGCTTGGATGTTTGTTGATGCTGCTATGCTACCTTGAAGTGTGTTTGATATTATGATGTAATGTGATGTGCTTTATGCTTTAATATAGCATGTAAAATGACTTAATAATATTCGACCAAGTAGTCGTGTGGCCCGGTAACATGCGGGCTTCACACGTTCATACGGCATAGTTGCTGAGTCCTTTATTTTTACAGGTGATCATCTGAACGTGACGGAGCGTAGGTGGAACGACTACCATGGGGGTAGTCCATTTGGGCAAGACTTTTAAGTAGTATGCTTTCTTATGTAAGGGTTATGTTGTTTAAGTTATTAACTAAACTGTAGATGCTCGGTACTTGAGTTGTACTTTACATTGTATTTGGATTTCGTTAAGGTTGGACTTCCAGTCATTCAGACCGTAACTTGGTGTTGGTATTGTGGTCTGTCAACCACATGGGTGGTTGGCGTCTGTAGCACCCGAATAGAGTTCGAAACCGCTGCGTATAGACTCTCCTGCATAACTTAGGCTCGGCTTTTAATTTACTGATTGTGATTCGGGGTGTTACATTTCTTTATTTTATATCCATTTTTTATTTAATTGTTATTCAAACTATATATCTAATATCAATTTTAATATAATTATAAATATTACAATTCATATTAATTTAAAATTTAAAAATGAATTTTAAAATACTAATTAATATTATTGAATAAAAATTACCCACTAAGAAAAATTTAGTGGGCTCCACACCTGCTTAGTGTTGGTAAAGACACGATAGGCATGTTGCTTTAGATTAGGAAATAAAAGGTATATTATTCTCAATCAAAATGCTATGTTGAATCAAAGAAAACGATGTGAAGTGTGGTGCCCATCTTCAGCAGGATGTGATTATGCTATGCTAATTCGATGATCATATCTCGGAAAATTTTCGCTGAAATACTATATGTCAAAAAAAATTACTTGCGGTGGCTTTTTTTCAAAAAATTACGCGGATGTGCCAAAACGGGTCATATAAACCGCATCAATGTAATGCAGCTTACTGTAAACCGCATTGAGTTAATCCAGTTACCAGCTAATTATGTCATAAACCGCAATGGACGAATGCCTCTTTGCCAATAGATGGACTTGCTAGATGCGGTTTATTTGCATAAAAGGTCGATCCGCAACTCGCCCGACGGGCCAATCCTTGGCGTCCATTTGGGGAGATCGCCGCCGTCTATTTACGTTGGAAGGCCGCGAGTTTCGGCTGTGCTTTCTCCCCCCCATGTCATATAAACCGCACCATCCCAGTGCCGTTATCAACATCCGAAAAAATTGTATAAAAACGCATCCACCGGATGCATCCCATCTTTACACCCACATTTGCCTCCAACCTCACCCACTCTCCCACGAAATTGAAAAGGTAAGTTTCAGTTTTTTCAATTTCAATAGCAATTTTTGTTTTTAAAACTTGTTCTAATGTTTAGGTTCTAATATTTGTTTAGTGATATTAATTTAGTTTTTTGTAATTACTTTTAATGTGTAGGAATCTTCCTATTACTTCTTCTAATCCCATCCAAAATCATGGAGGTTAGTATGTTGCTCTCTAATTTTAATCCTCATTTTATACTAGATACTTGTAATGTTGGTAGTTTAGTTGTTTAATTAGTATTTAAATTCGTAATTAATTAATGCATTAATTTTATGATTGTTTTTAACTTAAAATGGTGCATAAATTAGTCAAATAATTAGGTGGTATTTTTATGTTATTAGAGGAAATTAATCTTTGTAGTTTAGATGTTTAATTATTATTTTAATTCGTAATTAATTAATGCATTAATTTTATGACTTGTTTTTAACTTAAAATGGTGCATAAATTAGTCAAATAATTAAGTAGGTATTATTATGTTATTGGAGGAAATTAATCTTGGTAGTAGTTTTAGTTGTTTATTTAGTATTTAAATTCGTAATTAAATGCATTAATTTTATGACTTGTTTTTAACTTGAAATGGTGCATAAATTAGTCAAATAATTAGGTTGGTATTTTTATGTTATTAGAGGAAATTAATCTTGGTAGTTTTAGTTGTTTATTTAGTATTTAAATTCGTAATTAATTAATGCAATTTTATGACTTGTTTTTAACTTAAATGGTGCATAAATTAGTCAAATAATTAATTAGGTATTATTATGTTATTGGAGGAAATTAATCTTGGTAGTTTATTTGTTTATTTAGTATTTAAATTCGTAATTAATTAATGCATTAATTTTATTACTTGTTTTTAACTTAAAATGGTGCATAAATTAGTCAAATAATTAGTAGGTATTATTATGATTGGAGGAAATTAATCTTGGTAGTTTTAGTTGTTTATTTAGTATTTAAATTCGTAATTAATTAATGCATTAATTTTATGACTTGTTTTTAACTTAAAATGGTGCATAAATTAGTCAAATAATTAGGTTGGTATTTTTATGTTATTAGAGGGAATTAATCTTGGTAGTTTTAGTTGTTTATTTATTATTTAAATTCTTAATTAATTTTTGACTATTTTTATGACTTGTTTTTAACTTAAAATGGTGCATAAATTAGTCAAATAATTAAGTAGGTATTATATGTTATTGGAGGAAATTAATCTTGGTAGTTTTAGTTGTTTATTTAGTATTTAAATTCGTAATTAATTAATGCATTAATTTTATGACTTGTTTTTAACTTAAAATGGTGCATAAATTAGTCAAATAATTAGGTTGGTATTTTTTGTTATTAGAGGGAATTAATCTTGGTAGTTTTAGTTGTTTATTTATTATTTAAATTCTTAATTAATTTTTGACTATTTTTATGACTTGTTTTTAACTTAAAATGGTGCATAATTAGTCTAATAATTAAGTAGGTATTATTATGTTATTGGAGGAAATTAATCTTGGTAGTTTTAGTGTTTATTTAGTATTTAAATTCGTAATTAATTAATGCATTAATTTTATGACTTGTTTTTAACTTAAAATGGTGCATAAATTAGTCAAATAATTAGGTAGGTATTTTATGTTATTAGAGGAAATTAATCTTTGTAGTTTTAGATGTTTATTATTATTTTAATTCGTAATTAATTAATGCATTAATTTTATGACTTGTTTTTAACTTAAAATGGTGCATAAATTAGTCAAATAATTAGGTTGGTATTTTATGTTATTAGAGGAAATTAATCTTTGTAGTTTAGATGTTTAATTATTATTTTAATCGTAATTAATTAATCCATTAATTTTATAACTTGTTTTCAACTTAAAATGATGATTAAATAAGTGCATGTGTTTATTGTCTACTGAATTGGAATTGTGCTTGTGCAGATGGCCTTCCAGAGAGAAGTTGCTGGTGTGGGCCCAGATGATGCAAGTATTCACATACCAGAGTACTCATATTTCTGCAGCACTTTTTTCAGATGACCCGGTAAGTAAAGAGCACATGAAACCTCACCGTAATACGTTTTATGTTTTTACTGAAGTTATGAACATCATTTATTTTATTGTCGTGCAATCCAGGTCATGAGAAATAGAAAATATACAGAAAGGAAACTACGTTCTAGGAATGTTGATGTGGACCCTCCACATTTGGCTTTGCATAGTTACATCCGAGATGCAGGTTTTATTGGATCATCCTTTTTAGAAGTTAAAGCAGATAATTCAATAGTTAGTGCATTAGTTGAGAGATGGAGGCCTGAAACTCACACCTTCATGCTATCATTTGGTGAGGCAACCATTACTTTGGAGGATGTCCATCGTTTGCTTGGGCTGAGAGTTGATGGGGATGTGGTGATTGCACCGATGAACCTTCCTGTGACTGATTTATTTCGAACTGCTGGGGAAGAAACCAGAGGAGAGCGCAATTAGGGGTCACAAGATCTCCTTGTCATGGTTGGAAAAGAATTTGAAGTGCCTAAAAGAAGTTTATGATAGCTTCTTCAGAGTGTTGATACCTACCCAGGACAGTCGCATGATGGACTGTGCATTCCTTCATGCGATTCGAAGTACTACATGGACAAAAATTAAATTGCTTGATGTCTTATATGCAATCATTATACTCCCCTAAAATTAGACTCAACCGACACTGGATACTGCTTGAGAAGCATCACCGAACTAGTGAACATGCACAACAATATGGTTGCAAAAAACTGCATGCAGGTGCTATATTGGTGATAGGATTAGTATATATGACGTCCGTTGGCCACCATTTTTTGTCACAACGAAATTTGTATGTACTACTACATTGCTACAAAATTTGGAGCACAACGTGAATCATTTGGTAGTCGTAACTGTAAGCGCAAGGTAGCACCGTAGTGCAGTTTTTTAATATGCAGTTTTCGCGTTAGTTAGGGACTTTGACTATTTTTTTGAATAGGTTTCCGCTGTCCATTGGCCACCATTTTTTGCCACAACGAAATTGTATGTACTACTACATTGCTACAAAATATGGAGCACAACGTGAATCATTTGGTAGTCGTAACTGTAAGCTCAAGGTAGCACCGTAGTGCAGTTTTTTAATATGCAGTTTTCGCGTTAGTTAGGGACTTTGACTATTTTTTTGAATAGGTTGCCGCTGTCCGTTGGCCACCATTTTTTGCCACAACGAAATTTATATGTACTACTACATTGATACAAAATTTGGAGCACAACGTGAATCATTTGCTAGTCGTAACTTTAAGCGCAAGTTAGCACCGTAACTGTAAGCGCAAGGTAGCACCGTTTAAGTAGCCGTTGAACTAGCCATTGAGTTAACCTTTTAACTAGCCGTTTAAGTAGCCGTTGAACTAGCCGTTGAGTTAGCCGTTCAACTAGCCGTTTAAGTAGCCGTTCAACTATCCGTTTTAGTAACCGTTACACTAGCATTATAAAACAGGGTATTGGTTACCACCCCATTCATCCCACACAACATTATACAAAATCTTTGTAGTTCGGTAGTGAATGGATCATATCTTACCACAAACTGTCGTGTAAAAATCAAATGGAGTTTCCTTTCAGTTTGCACGTTAACTATGCAGCTACTTCCGGTCGTCATGTCGCTGAAATCGACTTTGTAATTTCCCTTGTTTCTTCTCAAAGCCACAGATCCAAAATCCTCAACCTCGTATATTTGTTGTACTTCATCAAAAACCCTAACATTATGACTGTTTGATAGTCTTCGATTTTCCTCAATCTTGGTTGTGGCGTAGTCTGTGTACAATGACGCTCCAGCGATGCGTTGACCGTTGTATGTAGCAAGATTATCATTGAAATATGTGACGAGCTTGTGCAGTGTGCTATTGACAATAGCACTAATAGGCAGTAGACGAACACTTTCAGTACACCGTTGATGCACTCGACCAAATTTTTAGTCATGTGGCCCATCTCCTGCCGTCGTCATATGCTCTTGACCACTTATCAAATGGAAGATCATGGAAGAATCGTTCAATACCAGGAACCTGAGATAGGAGATGATTGTACCTTTTTGAACGTGATGCCTCCTAAACTCATAAGCTAAAACAACAAGATATATCATTAATAAGAGATGTTATGGACAAGTTTAATAATGAAGCATCACAATGTATACAAGTTCATACCTGTGTTAATAAGATACTTCTTCATTTTTTTGTTGTGAAACCTTGTTTGGAAGTTCGATGCAACGTGTCGGATGCAGCAGTAGTAGTGATGAGCCATGGGGGGTTTCCAATATGGATCTGATTCAACAATACTTATGATAGCTGGGGCACGATCCGTAATTATTGACACGTCCGCTCTTTGACCTATCACATGGAGTCGCACCTTGTCTAGAAAGAATTTCCAGCTAGCTAAGTCTTCAGACTCAACAATAGCGAACGCAATAGGTATGACTTTGTTGTTACCATCTTGGGCCGCCGCTATCAGAAGCTTGCCTTTGAACTTACCGTATAAATGTGTACCATCTATCTGCAACATTGGTTTGAAATGTCTGAATGCAGAAATACACGGACCGAACGCCCAGAAACACCGTTGGAATTGTTTCACTTGGGTTGTCTGTGTATCATCCTCGAAAGCCCTGTCTGTCTTTAGAGCAACAACGGAACCTGGTATGAAATGTTTGATGGCCATGAATAACCTTGGTAGCTGATTATAAGACTCAACCCAATCTCCATAGATTTTTCCGGTCGCTTCACATCTTAACCATGCTTTTCTGTATGAAATTGTTCTGTTGTACTGTCCACGAATCTGCTCAATGACATCTAGAACACTCATACCTGGGTTACGACTAATATGGGGAAGAAGAACTTCAGCAATGAAATGGTAGTTCATCTGTCGATGATCTTGTCCATCATCTGCAGGAGCACAACTATGGGTAGTGAGTCTCGTAATTTTCCATTCGCTCTCACCATTCAACAACGCGCCCCTTAAGTAAAATGGACATTCGTCATGTTTAACACATTGGACAACATATGCTTTCCTTGAGTTTTTGACAACACTGATATCCATATTTTTGCGAATGTGATACTCCTTGACAGCGGTTACTAGACTATCTTTATCGTCGAACTCTTGGCCTACAACGAACTCTTCTACAGGATTCCAGTTTGGGACACCGCGACGATCCACATCTGATGGCATTGTGTTGATGGCATCCCAGTCCACGTGATGATAAAATGAAGCATCTGGCATATGCTGACTAGTTTCGCCATCTACTTCTGGTCCATGAAGAAATTCTTCTGGAATGAGTTCAACTTCATCATCTGATGTAACATCTTCATCATCTGCAGGCTGATACTCTCCGTCGTCATCGTCATCCTCATCATCACCATCAATTTCTATATAAATGTCCATGCACTGAGAGATGTCCCAACAACACTTATAGTTACAAAGCATTGTCTGAACATCTTCATCAGTTTCTAGTACAAGTGCTGTAAACTGTAAAGGCTCCCTGCTGGACAACTGCCGATATGTCATCCTCGAAACAGAAAATCCAAACTTCAATTGACGGATGGCCTCTGTGACAGAATACTTTAACATTTGGATGGTGAAATCGTCAGCTACACGAAGATAAAAGGTTTTGGTGTCTTCATTGCCTTGGAAGTAGAGACTTCCATGTTCCGTGTATAATAGTTGGGCATTAACAAAAATGGTACAAGGGAATGCCATTCTTTCAAGCGAAATTAAGATGCAGACGAGTAACGTAATTTAGATCTGCAAACAAACAATATTAAAATTTAAGCAAGAAAAAATAATAAACAATAAACTAAAGCAAAAAAATTAATATTGAATGTTAAGAGCAAGTCTGAACATTTTTTAGCTAACTACAACCCAATTTACAAGATGTAAATATAATAATAAATTTAACAACACAAATGTAGTAAAACTTACAAAATATTAATTACGAATTTAATTAATATATTGTACCTAACTTATACACCTATTTTGGTAAACAAGTTGTTATAAATTATTAACAATAATAAATGATGAATTACACCATTTTAAGTTAAAAACAAGTTATCAAGTAATGTATTAATTAATTATGAAATAAAACACTAATTAAACGACTACAACTACCATAATTAATTTTTTTCCTATAACATAATAAAACGTACTTAATTATTTGACTAAATTATACACCATTTTATGTTAAGAACAAGTTATGATATTTATGCATTAATTAATTACGAATTACATTACTAATTAAACAACTACAACTATCAAGATTAATTTTTCCTATAACATAATAATACCTACTTAATTATGTGACTAATTTATGCACAATTTTTAGTTGAAAACAATTTAAAAAATTAATGCATTAATTAATTACGAATTAAAATACTAATTAAACAACTAAAAATACCAAGATTAATTTTCTCCAATAACATAATAATACCTACTTAATTATTTAACTAATTTATGGACCATTTTAAGTTAAAAACAAGTTATAAAATTAATGCATTAAGTAATTACGAATTTAAATCCTAATTAAGCAAATAAAACTTACAAAAATTAATGTAAACCATTAATAAGATGTCTACATATTATTTTAACTTACATCAAATTTAAAGAATAATAAGTTATACGCTAATGACGTAGTTAATTATGAATTAATCATAAGTAATTAGATAACTACTTAATATATATCTATATATATATATATATATATATATATATATATATAATATATATATATATATAATATATATATCAAAACCTAATAAACAAAGACATTTACTATACAAATAAATGAAAAATAAAAATTAAAAATAACCATACTAACCTCATAAGCTTCGGAGCATTTGTCATTGTTGAAGGAAATTTTTTTGGTGTGTTTGTGATTGATGGAATGAGCTTGGCTTGAGTTTGGTTTTATAGGGATTTTCGGCAGTCATAAACCGCACTGGGGCGATGCGGTTTATATGCAAGATTGTGGATAATCTTATCCGACAAAATCGCGGAAATCGCGGAGTACGAACGGCTCATATTCATTCCGTGTTTGCAAATAAACCGCATCGCCCCAGTCCATCTTTTGGAGAAGACGCGTTCGACCGGTGCGGTTTATGACATAATTAGCCGGTAAATGCATTAACTTGATGCGGTTTACGGTAAGCTGCATTACATTGATGCGGTTTATATGACCCGTTTTGGCACATCCGCGTAATTTTTTGAAAAAAAGCCACGCAAGTAATTTTTTGACATATAATATTTCGGTGAAAATTTTCCTCATATTCTGCTTCTTCCTCAAAAACTCAGTTTGTTGGCAGTTTGATGTGACATTTGTATTCATACATATTTTGTTGGAATTGCACAAAAGAGGGTCTACTAGCCGAATCTGCTAGTATGCAATGGATACTTGGTAACACCAAGCCTGTCCAAAATGCAATTGTCCGATTCAGAAAACGCAGGGATGCAGCCTTATGAAATGTGCTTCACCATGCACCTTCAAGTTTTATATTGGGTGTGTCTCTATCCATTGGGAGAACTTCATAGTGCTGGCCTTCATGCAACGTCCAATCCATGCTCGAGTTTCTGTACTCTTACCTTTTGTTTTATTCATGTCTTCTCTTCCTATACTTTTTTTTTTGTCGAGGTCTCTTCCTATACTTTTATGGTGGTGTCTACACCAAATAACATAAAGGGTAAGATATATACGGAAGTTGAAGAATATTTTAATTTTCTAGATTTCATCGTAGTACGGTAGGTGTCTTCTTTTGACAAAAGATATTTTTATATATATTTAACGACTTATCATTACTTTATTTATTATATTAAAATCATACTTACACATATATGTGTGAATAGAGATAATTATATGGTTGGGATAAAGCTCACTATTTAATTAAATCCCGGTTTAAAAATACTGTTTTTATATTTATTAAAAAAAATAAAGAAATGATCATATATATCCTTATTTTTTATTTTTATATTTAGATAATAATGATTTTTATATAAAAATAATAGAATTAAATGTAAAAAAATTATATCAAAAAATTAAAGAGAAATACATTTATTGAACAAAATTCACATTATAAAACAACATATTGAATGGAGAAATACCAGATAAACTTTGCTAGTAAAATATTAGGATGCGATAACTCTCTACTACCATTTTCTGTTACGAGATCGTCATTATTCTAGTTTATTAATTAGAAAATCTGTTACTAGTTTCCGTCACCGAAAGGAACTTTTTTTTAGTGTAACGGCATATAGATCAAATAATTCCAGAAATTGTATCGTATAATTTGGAAGAATATAACTGAAAGATAAAACAAATAATTATATCAGGCTCCCTACCTAATTATATATAAAAGTATTAATATAATTTATATAAATACTAATATATATTTAATATTTATAATTCAAATAAATCTTAAATATTAAACCATCTATGTAAATATTACTTAAATTGAAATAGATATTATATACATACTTTGTAAATTGTAAATTATGTAAATATTCTTTTATTATCATTTTTTATGAACATCTAGTCTATAATTTGAACCTTAACAAAATGTAATAACAATATGTAATAAATTTTCAACAAAGGGTTTAAAAATGTCAGACAAGAACTTGATGTTCAAAAAAGGTAAACCAATAAAAATAGTATATTATATTGATATTTTTTATTATGAAATTTATGATAAACAACTAGTATCAAATTTTGAACAATTATAAACAGTAGTTGAACATATGGTACTAAAAAATGAACAACTAGATTTAAATTCCTAAACATGAACCAAAACATAAAAAAAAGATACAATTTGAAGTAAATTTTATAAAGTGTTTTAAAAGTTGCAACTTTGTGTATTTGAACGCACACTTGAAAGTTTTGAAAAGGCAATCCAATTTATATATTTAATTTTTTGAAAAAGGTAATCCAATTTAAAAATAACAAGCCGCATTAACATTCTTATTATGTAATTTTCATGAAAACTAGTGTCGAATTTCAACTTAATTCAGGAACAATATGAATTAAATTTTGAACAAAAGGTTTCAAAAGTTTGTTTTTTAGAAGTGTGCGAACCAATTACAATGACAATACTACGGCGTAAAGCCTTTCTTTCCGGGAAAATGAAAAACAAGAAAGTAGCCAGTGTAGACACCAAAAATTCTCACCCTTTTCATATTAAAACAAAAATGCAGAAATGAACATGTTTTCCCGAAACGGAACGACAACCCTGGCTTTTGCGCCAGGGTGTAGTATGGAGATAGACATGTGTCAACGTGTGATTGGCTGAATAAATAAGAAAAAAGGAAGAAAAAAAAAGGAAAAAGCAAAGAAAAAAGTGAGGGATTAACATTCATCCACGCGTGTGCCTAGGGGAGAAAGTTTGGAATGCTAAATGTTACTTTATTAGGAGGAGGGAGAAAATAATTTTTTTTCAAAATGTTATAACTTACAAATTAAAAGTGCAAAAATAAAAAATTTATTCCATTGTTCATCATTTTCGTGCTCATGGATATGTTTTGGTAAACTTGAAATTTTATATTTTTAGATTGAGTATATTATGTATTTTTAAAGTAAATCTAATTCATTAGTAAAATGAATCTTCTTTAATAATAAAATGAATCTTCTTCATTAACAAAATGAATCTTACCCAAATACTCTAAAAACCACCATATGAAAGTTAAAGACGTCCAAGACATTTTTATGGTTTATAGTGCAACTTTTAATAAATGAAAGGTTCATACTGTTCTCGCATAAGTTTGTGATAGGACTAACTTTTACTAGTATTAAACAAAATATTCACTTTTCTTAAACCTTTGAAAAACCTTTGATACACTTTTTATAAACCTCTGGTTCACTTTTCTTTAACCTCTTATTCACTTCAGTTAAACAATCTCTATTTACGAGAATCATTTTTCTTAAATCTATGATTCACTTTCTTAAACATATGATTCACTTTATAAAAACCTGTGATTCACATTTCTTAAACTTCTTAATCACTTTAGTTAAACAATCTATGCATAAGAGATTCACTCTTATTACTTTGATTCACTTTGTAACAACTTGTGATTCACTTTTTAACAACATTTGATTCACTTTTTTAAAACCTCTGATTCAAACAATCAGAATCACTTTAGTTAAATAATCTCTGTTTATGAGATTCATTTTTTTTATAAACTCTTATTCACTTTTACGCAACTCTCTGATTCACTTTTAATAACCTTTGATTCACTTTTAACAACCTTTGATTCACTTTCTTAAACTTAAGATTCACAATGAATATTAAAAAAGATGTACATGCAAAAAATAAAAAATTTAAAATCTATCAAAACATATTCATGTTTGATTATTTTGAAGAGCACGAAAAATGATGAATAATGGTATAATTTGTTTTATTTTTACACTTATATTTTGTAAGTTATGACATTTTGAAAAAACATTCTCTCTTCTACTCACACCCCTCCCTCCTGTATGCGGCGTGCGTCTACGATTTCCTCTTTTCTCCTTTTTCTTTTTCCTTTATTTCATCTCCAATAGAGTGTTGACATATGGCAGAAACTACACACTAGCACAAAATGACAAAATTAGTGTCAAAAGACTATATTAGCCATCGCCACATTACAACCTGGCTCAATCTCCAGGTTCGAAAACGTATTCCCGAAAACAAGAAGGCCATCCCCGTCTTCAATCAAAGAAATTTCTTTTTCCCGGTATTAAATCTCACATTCCTTATGAAAAGGAGCACGAGCCTTTTATTGTAATTTATCCTACTTTGTTTTGTACGTTTATTTTTGTTGCTTTTGTTTTTTTAAATCATTTCGTTGTCTTATTATTACTTTATATTATTTTATGTACTCGGTTTCTATTCTTACTATCATTCTACCTATAGCTATGTTAATTATTCCTTCAGATTTTACTCATTATTTTACCATCATTATTTCATTATTATTTCTATTGTTATATGTACCTTGTACTACTATTTTCAGCTTATGTATAATATATTTCGCCACTTGTGCATATTCGATTCGTTTTTCATTTTTACCACATTCACCGGCGTTTTATCTCTGTTATACTAGTGGCCATTTTGTTATTTTATGTAATTATTATTATAATATTTAGTTTGTTTTATGCATTTTATTATATTTGTGCCAAACTTTTTTATTCATTTGTAAATTCCTCTTTGAAAAGCATTTAGAGCATTAACCCAGTTTGAATGGCTGTATTATTTTTCTTTTCACTCATTTAATTGAATTTTGACTTAGCATAACTGGTCAAAGTGTTAGCCATGTAACTTGTTGGTCTTGGGTTTGATTCCTAGCAATGGGTTGGGATGTTTTTATTTTTGTTTTAGCCCGAAACACAACTTTTTTTTATTAATTGTTACTATGTATTGAATCCCGTCATGGCTTAGTTGGTTAAGGCATATGAGGGAAAGACTAGGGGTCCTGAGTTCAAATCTTGGAAGAGGCAAGCAATACTTGGTTTTATTTTCGAACAAGACCAAACGCGGCCTTGGGCCTTGGTGTAGCCAGACGCGGCTTCGGGTCTGGGTCCGGTCGAACTCAGTCACTTTGACATTTTGGTCCGATTATTATAACCCAATATTCCAAATAAGACCCATTTTGTAATAAAGCTCATTTGTAGTAAAAAAACCCTAAATATTTCCCTATAAAACAACATCAAACAAACCCTAGACAGACTACAGTACCCATGTCTGATTATTTTTGTTCCCCATCATTTTTTCTTCACTTCCTTCTCCGGTCGATCTTCTTCATTTCGAGACCGACATTTTCTTCCCCTACCCCCACCTTCAAATCGATGAACCCAAATTCAAAGCTCATCCCATAAATCTTCAACCAACACCAGCTTCTCCATTCTTCACATTCTCCTCATCCTTTGACAGTGATCTCTCGCCATCCACTCCGTCATCACGCTTCCATTGCTGCCTTAACCAACTCATTCCGGTGATACTTTCTTATCCTCGTCAGAGCTTCAAACGCCTCACCGTTCCCTTCGCCCACTGATTGGTAGTCGCCAACGATTTCACACCACCACCGTCTCAATCGGAGTCCCGACCTTCTTCAATTGAAGGTGAATTTGGGTTATGAGCCACCACGTTTAAGGCTGTGTCATTTCTTTTCCTTCTCCTTTTGTTTTCCTGCGGCAGTACGCGGTGACATACATACCTTTCATCAAATCTCTCTTGAAGTCTCTGATTGATATCTGTGATTGTATATTCCTTTACTTATGGGGTGGTGACGCTTACCGGCCATGGGGTTTCACCACCGCCTCCCATGGAAGTCTCCCCCGTTGATTACTGATTCGACTTTCTTCTTTATTCTAACTTCGTCGGCCATTTGTTTACTGATTCGCTTGTCGGGTTGGACTGGAGTTATGCACTTCTGCTATTTAACTTGAGCGTGACGCCCCTCTCTTTGATTAAACCTGGATTGGGAGTCTAATGCGGGTTGCCTGTTGTCTGAACTTTGCAAGATTTATATTTCTCTACGTGATAAATCTGGAAGTATTGTTTCCCTATGTGTTGACGAGTTTGGGAGATCCAAATCGGCTTATTCTTCAGAGCACCCTTTGTTAATCCGAAGCTCTGGTAATGGGCGTTGGAGTCGGTTCCGTTTCGTTTTGTTTTTAGCAGTGTTTCTTCATTCACTGGTTCATAAACTGATTCATTCTTGGTCTCATTACGATTCCCCCATCTGCACATAGTTGTTTGGTTCGAGTATATGTTGCAGGTTTATGTTGTCTTCCGTGGTTTTGCCTTATTCAACTCGTTTCTCCTATGGTAATTTCATGTTTGGCTAAGGTATTGAGGACTTTGTTATGGGCATATTCGGTTTGGTTTGGCTTGGAGCTGACTGTGGTCTCTACGATTTGACCATGTCTATTGTGCCTCAGGTTTTACATTGCTTCATGGGTTTAAAAAAAACCTAATCGGTTAGTTTTCTTATTACATGACTTTTGATTCCCCTCTTTGTGATTCTAATCTGGTTTGGGGCATTGACGTGTTTCACCTCTGATTTTGCTTCCGGGGCATTAATATTTAGTGCGAACATTAACTTTAAAATAGCATGATTCAAACCTTTTGAAAAGTTAACGATTAGGCAACTGATTTGAGATTTCCATAGCCTTTCATGAATCTTTCGATCTTCCTTTCCTATTCAATTGTTATTACCATGTATGAATTATCCGTTCTCTAGTCTTATTTCGTCATTGCACATATATCTTTTTTTCTTTTACTTTACTTTTCATCGCAAGTTGTTAATTACTTCATTATTTATAACCTATTATTAAGTCCTAGTTATTAGACCTTAGGACTTAAGCCTTAGGATAGAGGGTGAGTCCTGGCCAATGGTGAGCCATGGTCCCACCTAGTAAAGGGTGATCCCTAAACCCAAACCTCACTTTATTGTTGCAATATAATACAAAAAAAACAAAATCAACTTCAAAATCTCAAAGCAAAAGCCCAATAAAAATCAGTCCAATTCCAAATCCAATTCAGCCAAATAACCACCTCGAGCCCGCTTCAAATTCATCCCAAAATATCAGCCGGCCCAAGTTGCAATCCAACCCAAAATTCCAATTCATCCCACTTCAAAGAAATTCAACCCCACCAACTCAAAGCCTCAAGCCCAAAAACAATTCCAAGAAACACTCAATGTTGGCCCAAAGCCATTGGTGACCTAACTCCCATTTGATCCAATCAGCCAAAATAATAATAAAAAAGAAACCCAAGACCTAAATAAGGCCCAAAAAATCAAATACTGTCAAACATCCAAATCAAAAGCCCAATCTTGCCCTAAATCAAATAAGGCCCCCACCTTTGGACCATTTCTTTTAAAAAAACTTATTCAGACCATTCAAATCCAAGCCCAATCTGAAGCCAAAGCCCAAACCGAGGCCCAAGCCCAATCTGAGGCCCAAGCCCAATCTGAGGCTCAAGCCTAATCTGAGGCCCAAGCACATCCTAATCCCAAGCCCCACCCACACTAAAGTCCAAGTCCACCCCACCTCAACATAACTTAAGCCCACCTCAAATCCAAGAATAAGCCAAATCAACTCAACTCAAAACCAAAGCCAGCCTAATAAGTCCCAAAAGCCCAACCATGGCCTAATTCGGCCCAAAAGCTCAACCAAGGCCCCATTCGACCCAAAAAGTCAAACAAGCCTATTCGGTCCAGAAGTCCAACCATGGCCTAATTCGGCCCAAAAACCCAATCTTTGACCAAGTCCAACTTTGTCCTCAACCCAACTTTGACTCGGTCCAACTTTGACCAATCTGAACTTTGACCTCGACCTAACTTTGACTCGGTCCAACTTTAACTAATCTGAACTTTGACCACGACCTAACTTTGACTCGGTCCAACTTTGACCAATATGAACTTTGACCAATCCGAACTTTGACCTTGACCACACTTTGACCTTGACCTAACTTTGACTTGGTCCAACTTTGACCAACATGAACTTTGACCAATCCGAACTTTGACCTTGACCCAACTTTGACCTTGACCTAACTTTGACTCGGTCCAACTTTGACTTGGCCCGTTTCCAATCCCAACCCAAATTCAATTCAAACCAATTCAATTCAAATCCAATTCATTCAACCCAATTCAATTCAAACCCAATTCCATCCAATTCAAATCTAGATTCAATTCATCCAATTCAAACTCAACTTGTAAAATCCATTCAAACTTCAAAATCCAAAAATCTGCTTTCTAAAGTATCATTTAATTCAAATTTCTTCAAGTTTTCAAAGAAACATTTTGTGGAATTTTAAAGGAAAAACTCTTCTTATATCACAGAAAACTGTTCTCAAAGGCAGAAAGTTCTTTTCATATACAGAAAGTTTCTCCTAAAAACATTTCTCAAATCAGTGTTTCTTCGTTGAGAATTTTGAACTAAATTCAAAATTTTCCAACTCAGTTTTCAAACTAAAAAATAAACTATTTTCGAAGGACATGGAATGTCTAACTCCTTTAAAAAATATTTTCTTCCTAGTTAGACATCACTTGGCCCTCTTCCAAAATAAAAATCCAAGACGGGGCACTGGAACAGTAACATCCCTTGTCGCAGTCCGGACTTCTTTAGGCGGGGCATTAGGGTGATAAATCTCCCCTAATTGCAACCTGAATTTTACAAGGCGGGGTGCTAGGGATGTAACTGTCTTCCTAGTTGCAGGTAGGATTTCAGAATCGTTTAACTCCCCTCTACTCAACTTCAATGTTTTCAGTTTTTAACGTTTTTAACTCGGGAGTTAGAGATGTTATTAGGGTTGACCGAGAGCCTTTCATTCATGGTGTTTCTCTCTAAACCCTAGTTTTTGACATAAACTTATTGCCCCATCTTTCGAGCCTCGACACTTACCATCATATTAAGTGTCACGCTCGAGGGGGGTACATAGGGTGTTCCCTCGGGATCATCCACCCTTTCACAACAAAATGATTTTCCTCAACCATTTTCGAACCTCAAACCTAAAAAACCCGGGATCTCTCCCAAATTCCAATTGCCTCACATACTCAAATCATCATTCCAAAACTCCAAATAACCGCAAACTCGAATCATCTCTCAAATTCCAACTTCATTCAACTTCTAAAGTCTTATAGTCCCGAGCGCCTCACAGACTCGAACATCTCAATCTCTCCTCCATCTTAAGATTCAAACGTCACATAGACCTGAGTGTCTCACAGACCTTGATATCCCTTACCTCCCACTGTATGAAAATCCCAAATGTCTCATAGACCCGAGCGTCTCACAGACTAACCTCTCAAACATCTTCAAAACCTAAAATTTCCAAAAACCCAAAAACCGTGAACTACGTAAGGTCTGATCTCAACAGGGAGTTGAGTACGTAGGTAACCCATCTAGGGTACGACCCCATTCCAAATAAAAAAAACCTTTTCCTACTCTAAGGTGTTCTTTATACCTCTCAAAGCACTCAAATCTTCTTCGGCTCCCACATCTTCTTTCTACACTAATTTGAATTCACCAATTCCCCTTCTTGGCGCTAGCTTGGCAAAAAAGCTCATCTCACTCGTTCTCTTCTCTCTTTTCCCTGTCCTAATCCTATTCTTGGCTTTCAAATGAATCTCTTTAATAGGGTTTTGAAAGAAGACAATCCCGACCAATTGGAGACTGAGGTTTCCTCGGGCACCAATCCGAAGTCATGGTCGTTGTCACTTCTAAGGGGTGTAACCCGGTGTGAACCCACACAGAATCTTTGGTATGACTAGATAAGTCCTATCCATAGGCAATAATCTCAGAGTCAATTAATGGTTCTTAGAACCCTCCTTCCCTTTCCTTCCTAGTATTTTTAGGTCAAACTAGGTGGCGACTCTAGTCAATTCCACCTTATAGAGGCATTAGTCCGCTTGGAGCCCATTGAGAGTGGGTGTAGTGCTCACTAGCATTGGCATTCCCCTTATGCTTTCTGGGTAAGACGGGCGATAGAGTAGGTATTTGAGAGTTGCTAGAATAACGGGTATTCACCCTCCACAGTATGACATTTTCTAGGATCTAGGCTTTTCAGTCAGACCAATTTAGATAGACCTCCATTATACCGAAAAATCATCCTCCACAGAATGGCGACTCTGCTGGGGAAAACTTGAGTAAGTTTTTCTCAAACTCAAGGAAGACTGAACTTCATTCAGAATTGTCGGGACTTCCCCACTTTTTTCAAAACCTTCAAGAGATTCTTTTCCAAGCCTCTTGGATTACTCTACTCCAGACTTAGAGTGTGTACCTAATGAAGA
Organism: Limonium bicolor; assembly: GCA_023374045.1. Lineage (NCBI taxonomy): Eukaryota > Viridiplantae > Streptophyta > Magnoliopsida > Caryophyllales > Plumbaginaceae > Limonium > Limonium bicolor. Next base: position 38,704 of record JAIOTZ010000443.1, read on the forward strand.
CATATAGGATTTAGATCCTCAACAAACATTACAACAATTGGGTTAATAAATATCTCACGATTAGAAAGAGACACTTAGGATTAAACGAAGCTAACTTCCCTCTAGGTTAATAAGCAACCAATTTGGAATCATCACCTTCAAGATAAAACCCTTAGAAAATAGGTTGGTGTAAACTTTTCTTCTTTACTTACATGTTATGTGATTGTAGGGTGCATTGGGTTGGGTAGCTTAGGACATGCATTCCTCTGTGTCACCCGATTTATCCATGAGTCACGGGATCCCAACCGGTCCACGGTTGATTCCCCATGAGCTGGGTCATTTATATAAATGGCTAAAACCCACAGGGCAAGATGATCATCGACCTACGCCTTGAAGGCTCATGATCCAAAAATACCTTCCGTTATCCGAGTCTAAGCCAGCATATAGTGAACTCTGAGCCTTCAGTGTCCAGCTGCCTAGTCCGGTGTCTAGGGCGGGATTTATGGGTAGTCACCCTCTTGTTTGACGATTGTCTGAGCACCCTTCTACCTTACCCTGAAGATTGCATGGGCTTAGTTTTCCATAATTCCTCTGCACCACGAGTGTCTTTAAAGCCCAATGTTACACTACACATTCATAGAGGATCCCGTATTTACGGATACCCATACATGACATAGCGTAGTCAGCGAATAATTTGAACTTTAGACACACCTTATCGTGCAGACGGCGAGAGACACGACCCCATGTAATACTTCCCTGAGTTTCCCGAAAAGTGAGCGTGTTGTCGGATCATCACTGGTCATGGCGTATGTTTCCCTGTCATCTCGGGTGTTCTAACCTTTTGAACTTAAGCACTCGGCGAGGGACCTTCTTTGTGACGTGCCCCGCAAAGGCATAACAGAGAAAAGCCCGAGAGATGAACAGTGAAGGGACGATGGTTCCCCCGGTGAGCCAGAATCATAATTGACCTGGAAAGTGATTATCCCAACATTAACACTTACAGCTCCACATCAAATATAGCCACGATTTACTTTATGCTAATACATGTGTGCATACTACTTTTTCATACCAATCTGTTTTAAAACGTTCAAAATTCTCTTTAGCATGTCCCTTAAAGCTGTTTTACGAACTCGTTTAATTTAGAGTCCCACCTAAGTTTTACTCATAAACATTTGAGTTTTTAAAACCTACCACTTCATCTTTAAAGACTTTATTTCACTAAATGTTATTTCTAAAACAATCTTCAAAAATAGATTTCAAAAACCTATTTTCTACAAACGAATTTCAATCAACAATCTTCACCAACATTATTTTCAAAATAGTTATCAAAAACAGTTTTCAAAGCTGATTTTCACAAACATATCGCAAAATAAATGAGTTAGTCCCCATGTTGTGACCCGCTATTTTTGAAATTCTGTCCACCTTCAAGAGTAGCGGTCATTACCGTGGTGCGTACTAACCATTTCGTGTTTTCACAAAAGTGATGGATTTTCACATAAGATTTAGTGCTCGATCATTCACTTTTCCTTTCTCAAAATGTCCCCCATTCCTCTCGTCGAAGCAAGTGAAGCAGCATGAAGATTGAATACGCGGATCGAGCTGAAAGCCAGAGGTGTACCAACCCGTGGAGCTAGCCGAGCAACATGAAGGCCAACCACAGCGGTTTGAGCAGAAAATCAGTGGTGTTCCAACCCGAGTCTGGCGACATGAAGATTAGCAACACTGGTTCAAGTTCAAACTGTTGAAAATCAGAAGAACGCCAACCCGTTTTGAGTGATCACATAACTGCTTCACCGCAAAAGCCTGAACTCGAGCAAGCAGCCGGTCAGGAACCCGAAGGCGAGCGAGCAGCCGGTCAAGAACCAGAGACGAGCGAGCAGCCAACTAGGAGTCCGAGCATGAGCAATTAGTCAGAAGCCCGAAGACGGACCAGAGGAGTTCATAAGAAGTTTAGCTCAAAATTCCCCCTAGTAATGACTTTTTTAGGATTAATGATGTATAGGTTTCCCCTATGATTCTTTCCTCTTGTCCATTTCTGAATAGATTACATGTATAGGTTTATACATTCCCTTTGAATTTGTTTAGATCAATGTGTATAGGGTTCCCCACTCCCATTTTTTATTTGTGAATGACAAAGCGTCAAAATCCATATTGAGAAAATCCACCACTTTGAAAACATGCTTTTTCAAAAAAAAAATCTAAAAACTTGGTTCCTTTTGGCATGCACGTGTTGCTTAAAGAAAAGGAAAAACAAGACAACCCTTCATGTTCTATCTATCACTCTTTGCTTTATGGGGTGAAATTTACTGTATCTACGGATACAACCCCTCAAAAATGAGATAAAATGACACTTAGTATATGCTCGCATCCATGCCATTCATACAACATGAATTTCACAACATTTTCAAAATAAATAAAAGTTGTCTTTTGCACCAACAATCATTCACACTCATTACACAACAAATTTTGTTTGACGAAGCATACTGACATTACCTCTTCTCTTTCACTCTAATCCTTGTGCATGCAGGTGTCCGTGGTAGTCAATAACCAAATAAAGAAGACCAGCCCGCTTCCAGCAATGACACAAAAATGAAGCAAGCACCTCTAAACGATCTGGCGGTCAAAGGTCGATTTGTTCACAAGGGATTAACCCATGACCTTGCTGATGACTTGGAGAAAAACCTGAGGATAGAAGAAGGCATCCAAAGAAGAATAACTAGGGCCTATTCAAAGTCGGATAGCAGTTACAAGGAGACTTCAACATATTCTGCACACGATGCCTACGAGTTTCAAGCAATGGACACTCATGCTCTCTCTGCCCAAGTTCGAACAGCACCAAGCATGCATTCTTCACCTATGTACAGTTCAACTCTAAGAACCCCAACCGCCACCAGCGGAAATTGGCAACCACAAATGGTCTGTGATAAGGGAAAAACCCAAGCCCCATCTTCCCCCATGGTGCATTCTGGCTTAAACCTTTCCTTGCCCAGACAAAAATATGTCCTTCCTTGGCAAATACCTCCTCACTTGTCAAATTCTAGCCAACATCTTTACCCAAGAACAACCCTGCCCTCTCAATCTTTTGACACCAACCATCCTAAGACAGCTTAAACTCCAATCCAAAACCTTGATCTTAGAGCGAGTCCAATGGAAGAATTAGTTTAACAACTGAAGACGGAATTGGAGCTGACCCAACGTTTTAAGTCTGCAGGTTGGGATCCAACTAACCTGTATCCTGATGCTCGTCTACAAAAAGGCATGAGTTTGCCTGAGATGGGGAAGTATGAGGGAATTGGAGACCCGAGGCATCATGTTGACAAGTACGACAAACTCATGAATCTTCATGGCCTTTCCGACGAGCTGAAAGCTGCATGCTTTAGATTCTATCTGCAAGGACCTGCTTACTCCTGGATCATGAGCATGTATCTAAACGTAAAGACAAGCCAAGACCTATACTTAGAGTTCCTCTCTCATTTCGGCGATAATTTTCATCATGAAGTTACACATAGAGATTTAGAGGTCACATGCCAGAGTTTTGACGATCCTGTGAGGGAATTCATAAAACGATGGAGGGTGAAGGCCGGACAAATGAATAACTGACCTAATGAGGAAGAGCTAGTGCAAATGGTAATTTTTGAGCTGAAAGATGTATACTAACATCAGTTGAAATATCTAGGGATATGTGACTTCAGACGACTGATGGCGGTTGTGACTGCTTTGGAAGATGTTGAAACCAAAGATCCAAAACCAACAATCATGCAAAGAGAATACCTCCAACCCGGACATGACTCTCAAAGACAGCATTCAGGTCTAAGAATGTCACTTGGTGAAGCCTGGAGAATTTTAACTGAGGGGGGTTACCTAGCACCTTACAACACCAATTCGAGGGTGAAGAAGCTTGGGCTGCATCTACATGAATATTGTGCCTATCATCGGATTTGTGGGCATGCCACCGACGAGTGCATAACACTGAGAAACGCGGTTCAAGAGCTGATAGATATAGGAGATGTCCCTTCTTTAGAGCTAAAATGACCATCATAGGCCACAAAGGTGCACTTTCCTGAGGCATCACTGAGCTACGCATGACCATGTGTTGATCCGTAGTGATAGTGGCAGAGAGTAGCTGAGTCATGTTTTTATAGTAATGAAAGCGTATGAAGGGTTGCATCTCATCCCTCTCCTCTTTCTGTTCGACCTATCTAGGAATTGTAGGGAGAACAAGACAATTTTATCATGTTGACTGATGAAATACAGGAATTACCACTCCTTAAGCGGTCAGGGTTTGATTAACAGTTAACACATGTGGGATCACGTTTCTTCCGGGACCCACTCAGCAACTAACAGCCTAAAGAACCATTGATGGCGAGATGAACATTGTGGATCCTCAATTGAAACCGACTCAAGCGAGACTAGGTGTAATCTTACCATTCATGCATTGCATAAAAAAAACATTCAACCAAAATCCAAAATCGGTCATTTTCATTGCCAATATTTCATGCATCGTACATATTGTTATTCCATATTACCACAGTACTGCATTGTAGATAGTTAAACTTGCATACTCTAGTATCGAAACGACATCTTTGGGGAAAATCTTGAGAGATTGATTGAACAAAATGCTTGAACCACTAGTCTCGACCCTTCAATTCACACAAGGGTCTAATCAAAATCAGCACCACAAATCAAGTGAGTAGTGTGCAAAGAGTGGTATTTTCTCTCGAATTTCGAGTGAGTGTTTTGGACAGTCCACTAAGCGACGAGGGAAGGTAGAGAGATCAAATCAAGGTAAAAACCACGAGTGACATGTGCATTCCTTCAGCACGTGGAGAGGCACAATACATAGTAAGGTCAAATGTCGATAGTAAGTCATGGACTGTGATTCATGCAAAGATCTGAGAATAGTAAGAAAACAATCATCGACTAAAGAGAATGACGAGACACTTAGGAATAAAAATCTCCAAAAAAAACCAAAAAGCGTTGACTGCTCTGTACATATCCCTTAGTGACCCCCGTTGAGCCTTTCATGAAAAAAATTTCTACAAAAAGAAACTCCACAACATGTCACCCCACATATACTTACTTGCCCTTGCAATAGAGGACCACGAAGGAGCCGAAGCCACGGTCCCTCCCCACCATGTTTCACAAAAATAACAAATAAGATTGTTCGAAGAAATCAGTGAGTCAATGCAACTCCAAAGCCAAACACCAAAGAAGAACATCGAAAATGTTTGAGAAAGTCGATGAGCCAAGGCCAGTTCTGAAAACAAGAAGAAAGAAAAGGAAAACCACATACCAAAAAAGAAGAAAAAGGAAAGAAAAGAAAGCCATAAACCAAAGCAGAAGAAGGAGAAAACAAATCCAAAGGACCAATGATGTCCCGTAGAAACCAATAAAAGGTTATCAGAACCCGTCTAATCATTCCACCCATGGCAAAGGCGAAACATATCCTCTATTGCACAAAAGCTCCACAATGTCCAAACAAAGCCTCCAATCCCATGTGGCATACATCATACACCTCAGCCCCGTTATAACCCAATAAAAGACCTCTGGCTCATTAGTTGATGAGCGTTAACCAAAAGTATCGGATCTGAAACATGAATCATAAGCTTCGTACTTGTTATCAGCATGTCCCGTCATACCAAAGGGACCATGAGAGAAGGAGCGCAACCTTATCTCACAAGGTTTTTTGAGTGCGAGTGACTTTTTGATCGAAACACCAAATCAAATAGCTAACCCCATTTTAGGTGAGGAACTCGTGAGGACCAAAAAGTTCAAAACCTCGAAAAAAAATTCTAAGGAAAATACTGCTCTGAGCATCAAGAGTGTCATCACGACATTAGCACACATGACCATAATCATGAGAGATTAACCCACATCCCTCCATGAGAGGACAGTGATTCACACGTTCTAGTTCAACAATCACTCGAGATTGAACCGAAGATGTCTTATATTCGTAAACCTCATATTAATAGAGATAGGGTCATCATACATTCTCTTCAGAAACTGCATATGCATTTTGCATCGTATATAGCATTTAATATCGGCATGCATCATAACCAGTTCATCACAACATCCGACCGGCAAGAACTCCACATAGTCTCACTGAAAGTCGACTTCAGTTCCAGTTGTTGAAGCGTAACTTTTGATCTAAAGATGTCAACTAGAGCCATCCCTAGCCATCATCAAGCTATATCGAGCCATCTTGGAGCCATTCTAGACTAACCTCGAGCTACATCAAACCAAACGAGAGCCACCCAAAGCCATACAAAGATCATCCTGGAGCCGTTCAGTGTCATTCATGAGTCACATCAAGACGAGCCCCAGAGCAACATTGAAGCCATCTCGTAGCAAGCTGGAGCCATACAGGAGCCATCCTCAGACATTAGAACCATTCCTAGAGCTATCCAGAAGCCATCCTAAGAGTTGGAGAGCCATACGGGAGCCACCTCTAAACCATACTAGAGCCGATTCATCACCAAATCCTTGCTCGCAAAGTAATCGAACGACGTATGGTCTAATCTCAATATGGAATTGAGTACGTAGGCAGCCTGTCCAGGGTGCGACCACCTCAAAGGAAAAAACTCCTCTTTTTCCCCTCACAGTCACATTGAAGCTATTCTTGAGCCACCATGGAGCCATATCTAGAATGATGTCGGAGCCATCAAACCACAATAAGTCCACCACCAGAGCCATCAAACCACAATAAATCCATCACCGGAGCCATCAAACTACTTCAAAACAACCAAATCCACCAACTGTTTCAAACCCACCAACCACTCGAGACCATTGGTCACTCTCGACCCATCAGTGCACACCGGAGGCCATCAGTGCCTGCCGAAGCCGTCTACGTATCACGAGACATTGGTCACCCGGAGCCATCAATGCATTCTGGAGCCATCTCAAGATCCTTGAAGCCATGCCGGAGCCATCCCGAAGCTTTAAACACTTTGGAGCCATCAGCTCACACAAAAATCTACATCCTCAAACAGGGGTTTTGATTCAATTAATGCATTTGTTAACCACATCATATCTCATTCCATTTGCATGTGGGAATCCTTTCAAGGGCCATGAAAAATCCTCACCCATTCAATCAATTATTTCACTCAAGTTGAAATATAATCTTCATTCCACTCAAGTGACCTTTCCCTCTCCCCACGTAAAACCCTTCTACTATTCAATTCATCTATTTTTGTTTCAAACCGCTAGACAGCTATTATGCTACTAGCGGTCGCATTTTCCAATTTACACCCTCTATACAGCTATTGCGCTACTAATGCGGTCGCATTTTGTTTTACACCCTAGGCAGCTATTGCCACTACTAGTCGGAGTCTCCTTCGTTTACACCCTACAGGAAGCTATTGCACTACTAGTTCGGTCGCATTTACGTTTTACACCCGCTAGGCAGCTATTGCGCTACTAGTGCGGTCGCATTTTCGTTTTACACCCTCTAGGAAGCTATTGCGCTACTAGTGTGGTCAATTTTTCGTTTATACAACCTGCTAGGCAGCTATGCGCTACTAGTGTGGTCGCATTTATGTTTCATACCCTCTAGGAAGCTATTGCGTTTACTAGTGCGGTCGTATTTTTGGTTTCACACCCGATAGACAGCTATTGCGCTACTAGTGTGGTCGCATTTTCGTTTTACAACCGCTAGGCAGCTATTGCGCTACTAGTGCGGTCGCATTTTTCGTTTACACCCGCAGCAGCTATTGCGCTACTAGTGTTCACATTTCGTTTTACGTCCACTAAGATAGCTATTGCGCTACTAGTGGCGGTCATAGGATCAGCTAGGGTTACTAGTGTGGTCATTTTCATTTTACACCCGCTAGACAGCTATTGCGTTTACTAGTGCGGTCGTATTTTCGTTTCACACCCGCTAGGCAAACTATTACGCTATTATTGAGGTCGCATTTTCATTCACACCCGCTAGACAGCTATTGCACTACTAGTACGGTCGCATTTTTGATAGCTATTGGCGCTACTAGTGCGGTCACATTTTCATTTTACACCCCGCTAGGCAGCTATTGCGTTACTAGTAACGGTCGCATTTTCGTTTTACACCCGCTAGGCAGCTATTGCGCTACTAGTTGCGGTGGTATGTTCTTTTACACCGCTAGGAAGCTATTGCACCTAGTGCGGTCACATTTTTGTTCTACACCCGCTAGACAGCTATTGCGCTACTAGTGCGGTCACATTCACTGGTGGAACGGAACCCTTTAATGACGGCTGATTAATCACGACTTAAATACAAACTGTGATTAATAGGAGGGACGGAAATAATTAACGACGTTTATAGAATTAACCGTTAGCAATAATCGATCGGAGGTAGGCGCGCCTTTTTTGAACAGACTTTAGATGACAGTTATTGGGAGAACATTAATGTAAAGCCTCGTGTTGACGCGCGCTTTACGGCCAACGGACTTTAGATTACTTTTATCAATAAACGTCATCTAAAGTCCCCGCTCACTGACAGTCAACCGTCGTTTTGTCCTGACGCCAAATATTTGCCGCATATTTGTTTTTTTCGATGCTACGTGTAATCTAAATGACAATTAACGACGTCGTCTTACCAGCTTTTTTTAGATTAAAAACACATAATATAAATGTGTTGCATATGTTTGATCGAATAAGACTCATGGCTTAATGGGGGGCGGGTACATGAGTCAACACCATCGATCTTGAGTTTGAATCCCAGCATAGGCAAATATTTTTCGTGCTATTTTTTTATTTCGTTTGACTTTAGATTACGGTTCTCAAGGAACCGTCATTTAAAGTATGACTTTAGATTACGGTTTTCTTGTAAACCGTAATCTAAAGTCCTTTTAACTAGAACATTTACCCATTTACTCTGCACTTACAGTAACCTCTATTTCTCTCTCACGCTATCTTCCCTACTGAAATCGCTCCTCACTCCCGTCACCTTACTAACGCGCATTGCCCCGTCGCTTCCGACCACCTTTGTCACTCCCATCGCTGCCGGTCACCACCCATCTACCACTGGTCGTCGCCGTCAACGTCTTAAACGCGTACTGGGTATGCGATTGATTGTCGTTTTTTTCTAACTTTGTTCATATGCATGTCGATTGGTAGTTCTAACCTCGTTTCTGTCGAATCCTGAAAGTGTACAGTTGTGCTCCGGCCGCTGACCCGTACCCGTTTGCCAACATCCAGGTTAGCTTTGTTTAACATTTTTTGAAAATCCCTAAATAATTTAAATTAATTTAGGGTATTTCTTTTATTAATACCCTGATAATATTATTGAACAATAAATTATTATGGTGTTATAATATAAACGTTAAATTATTATGGGATAAACATTAAATTATTATATGGAATTATGGAATATTATTTTGGAGGATTTCTTATGTTTAAATCAATTTAAATAATTATATATGGTATTGAATTTAATAGAAATATTTACAAGTCAATAAATCTTGGGAAAATTCCTAGACACTCCAATTATATTATAAGATTTTAGAAACATTTGGAACATTGATTTGAAACACAAAATCAATATAAAATCCTAGAAACCCTAAAGCTTATTAAGCCTTGCTAGGGTTGACTTTTTTTAGAATGGTCAAACTAGCTCATGAAATCTATACCAATAAATAGGTTATGGAAAACCACGAAGATCGATAAAAAGACGTCAAAAACGGACCATCCTAGCCAAAGTTATGTTGGTTGAAGTTTAGAGCCAAAATTTCATAAAGTGCCACGTGTCAGTCTCTCGTGCGTCCCAACACTTAGCGGTTTTTACCTCCTTGTTTTTCTCCAGCTAACAACCGATCTTGACCTAACTTGTGACGGCTATATCTTCTTCATCTTTCAATATTTTCAAAGCCGTCTTCTTTATTCTCTTCTCCTTGATCATCTTCACAACCGTAACGCATACAAACCCTAAACTCCTTCAACATCAACGGGAAAATCGTTCTCAAGTTGGCACTTTTCCAGTCGTAACCCAGATTTCCAATTCCCTTCGAATTCAGGTAAATTCGTCTAGCCATAAATCCTTCGTTTCTCAACCAAATTTTGATTTCTTAGCTCGTTGTGTAGATCTCTAATCCGTCTACAATTTTTTATGTTTGTGCCCAAGCCTGATTCATAACCGTTTGGAAGTTATAGTAGTCGCTCAAAGTTCCTGATTTTCAGCACATAAAATCACAGAAAGACGGACAGGTAAACTCGTAACTTGCGGGTCAAATTTCTTTCTGTATAATGCATATTAGATTGAGTTCTTGTTATCCTTGTGTAGATCTATGTCCCATATTCGATTGAGCCAAAGAACACAGTCTAACTCAATTGTACCGCAAGTTATAGAGTCGCAAAGTAGGCTACCCAACGGTCAGCTCGAACGTTTTTTTCCAGTTTCCGATTTCGATTTCACCAAGTTCGCACAACCGGTGAGCCTCCGATTAAATTTCTTCTTTCGTTGTTGCTGTTCGTAATGGTATTTCCGATCTAACCCATGTGTTAATTTAGTCAATTTCGTATTAGATTAGGAGAATTTGTAAGAATTGTAATCGATTGTAATTCTGAAACCGAACTAACCCTAACATTCGAACTGATTTCGAATCTTGATGTAATACTGTATTAAAATTGGGGAAATCGGTACCATTAGAACCGGAATTCGATTTCGAATCCATAGAAACAAGAATCGTTGAATTTCGTTCTGTAGATCGAGAGATATAGGTGAATTAGTACTCGGTTCCGATTTGTGTTCTCTGAAGAACTCGCGCAATACAGGCCGTCCGATCTCAGTTAATAAAGATGGACGGCCACGATTAAAACATACGATTTTAAAGTATAAGTTTTTTATTGTTTCCAGGAATAACCCTAACTTGTTTAATTAATTTAAGTACTTCCCGAATGTATTTTGACTTGAAATTTTAACCACAGATTCCTTATAAAGTCTAGTTTATTTTGATATAAATTAATATGGGTTTTGAGTTTTTAAACGTAAGTTATAATTTTTGCAAGTTTCGGTTATTGTGGAATTATCTGGATAAATTTAAAGGATATCTTTGAAATAAAAATTTTATAATATGTCTAAGATGTTTAGTTACTATATATTAAATTTGGGAATTTTTGGACAAAGGTAAATGGGTTTAAAAATTGTATTTGTGAAATTTTCATGAGATTTTCTTATAATATATGGTTTTTAATTTAACAAAAATTAGGGTATAGTTTGTTAATAAACTTTTAGGGTTTGGAAAATATGAAAAGACTAAATTAATATTTAGTAGCAGTATATTTATAAATTTTGGTTATTCATTTTTAAGTAAAGTAAAAACTATATATATATATGTTTATAATATAGAAAAGGAATAGAAACTTATATTAAATTAAGAAAACTAATTAATCTACATTTCTGATTACTATATAATATGGAAGTTGTATATATACCTATGGAGGTTAAGGGAAATATTTTATAAACTTTATGTTATAGGTGGATTTGGTTAAAGGTTAATAATGTAATTAAATACAATAAAACTTCTTAAGGAATGTTTTGGGAAAACCTAATGTATATATATACTCATGTGAGAGGAATTAAATAGAAGCTTATGTTAAATCAAGGATTTAAATTAATTTACATTTATTCTATTATACAGTTGGGAGTTAATATACTTAACGTTAACTTGGAAAATACTTTATTTTATAACCTATTTATATAATACGTTAATAAGTGTAAGGTTAATCGAGGTAATTAAATAAAACTACTTAAATAATGTTTTAATTAAATCCTAGTATAACTATACATATATTAGACATAATTAGAGGAAATAAAATACCTTATCCTATAGGTAATACCTAAGCAAATAAAATGCCTCTTGAAGACTAGATGTGTGTGAGTTGTAAAGGTGATTTAGTTTAATAAATTTCTTAAAGAATGTTCTGGATAAATCTTAATATTTATGGATTTACATATATATTAATATATTGAGAATAGCAGAGGGAAATAACATTTCTTGTGGGAAGAATAATTAGTAGAGTGTATATATGTACCTACTCAACTTTAGGTCTCTAATAAATGTTGTAATAATTAGCCAACGTTAATCTAAAGGTTTAATTAAATTAACCCCATGTCTAAGAGTAAGTAATTTAAAATTACGTTAGTTGTATCTGTTAGACAAGAAAATTCGATGGCGTAGTGGGTTAAGTTTAATCTGGAACTGAGTCGAGGTTGCACGTTCGAAACCTCGCATAATCCTTTTAGGGAACTTAATTAAAACAACGAAAACGTAGCGCGGGCTTGGGCTAACCTACTGGGCCCAAGCCTGTGAACTCCGAAAGCCCACTTTAACAATTCAAAGAGAGTTTGGGCCACTCTCAGGAATAAATTCTAAATCATTCCAAACTAAACGAGATGGGCCTAACAAAGGATTTAGTTAACAAGTCAAGCCCAAACCTCTGTAAGAGAATAATGGTCAACCTGAAACTAGTAATCAGTAAGTGAAGAAGACTGTTAAGTTTATAAGTCTCTTAACTAATCGACACTTGGAATACCTTAATCATAGGTTATTTGGGGTCACTTTACAGTATTATGCTTCTTCACGTACCAGGTACGATTTCTCGTACTCCGATATTTTGCTGATTGACTTGTGAATGTTTTGGAAAACGCTAACTGACTTTAAGAGGAATTTAAAAAAAAAGAAGAAATGGTTGTGTGACTAACTCAGCTTGTCTGACTAACTGAGCCTTGTATGTGAAACTCACTTGGGTATTGGTTCCTTCCCTTCGGTTGTTCCACTGGACATTGATTACTTGGGGTTTACGCTTCTGCACTCTGTAGGACTGAGTGTTTTGGTATTGCTCTGGGTAGTGGGTGATCTGGTGGGAATTTGGAAAAAGTCATCTTTGGTATTCTTTCTTTGACTCTGGATATTCGTTTCATCCATGAGTGGGGTCGTTGCTGTGGCGTGCGCGCGTCTTCATCGGTAAACAGTAAAGGGCTGTATATCCCTTGTCCTGAGAGGACGTAGTTAACAGTAAGGGGCTGTATATCCCCTGTCCTTAATGGACGTTCTTGGCGGTGGGGGCCATCTCTCCCAGTTGGTTTCATTCCATTCTTGAGTTGCTGGTTTTGGTTTTCTCTCATTCATTCCTAGTCCTCGTGACTACATGGGTCTTTCTACTCCAACTTGGAAATGGATCTAACATAAGTAATGATTGTTCACTAATTCTTGGTGTGGTGTTATTTACTAACTTTACTCTTCTGTTATTTGTCTCCTTTGAAATGTTATGTTTGAC
>JAIOTZ010000444.1:0-51842 GCA_023374045.1 Limonium bicolor
ATCTCCCGGACCTTTGTGACCGTCCAGTGTCTTTATTGTTGTTTGTCTACGTACAAAGGAAAAGATAAAATGAACAAGTTAATCGAAGTTATGGGTTTAAGTAAGGTACTAGGAATGGTGATGTGATTGTTTGAAGAATTGAAGGTATGGTGATTAATGATAGGTATGTCAGAAGAAGAAATTAATTACAAGTATGGGGAATGAATGATGTGGTTTTTCCCAAGAAAAAATAATAGTAAAAGATTGATTTCGATCGATGGTTAATATTCAATGCGTAGGGGAATTTAATTTAGGGAATGAATCGATCGGTGGTTTGGGTGAGCAATGAATCTACGAATGGCAGAATGAAGAGGGATTCATGGAGAACAGAGAAAGTAGTAGCATAAAGTATGGATGAAATGAAGATGTCGAGAAAAGGAATTGAGAATACATACGATTTGCATTTGGGGAGGACAAGAAGGGTAGTAATGTTGGTCCGAATACTGTTGATGGAAATCCGCTGCTGCTTTGCAATTATGAATATAATTGAAATTACGGGTAGAGTCGTCGTGATTCGACTGGATTTTGATAAGACCAGCTTGACGAGCATCATCAAAGTATTGAGTAATGGGGCATATCGTTAACTGATTCCCAATCACCAAACCAAATGTGGGTATCTTCTTCTTATTCATGCTACTACTCTTTCTCCTTCCTTTCCTTGTTTTGCTCTTCTTCATTCTGGAATCAGTGGATCTGAGCTACATCCAAATGTAACCAAAGTGGTTACATTTAAGGGTATTTTAGTACATTTAAAGGTATTGTATTTAAATTAGAGCAATTAAGATGGGATATCAACAACAATCACGGGCCACAACTACACTGTTTGTTATGTGCATTTTTTCTTAACAATAATTTAAATGGTTGTAACTTTTAATATATAAATCTAAAATGAAAAAAAATTATATCATTGTTCATCTAAATTCAAGTTCTTCAACACAAGACTAGTCATTGATATGTTTTGACAACTTTAAAAATAATTATTTTTACATGTATACGATGATATTTTAATGTGAGGATGTATGTACATATTTTAATGTGAGAATGTACATGTTTTAATGTGACGATGTACGTGTTCAAATGTGAAAATGTACACGTTCTTTAATGAACATCTGTACATATTTGTATGACCATCTGTACAAGTGTTCTCCCTTATATGTACAAATTTTAATCTAAGGATGTACATATTTAATAATTCGTACAGGTTTATGTGACCATCTGTATGTTTTTAATGTGAAGATGTACATGTTTTTATGTGTGGATGTACATGTTTTAATGAACATTTGTACAGGTTTGTATGACCATCTGTACAAGTTTTCTTTTACGTTATGTGCACTATACATGTAAATTGGTATACTTGACCTAACAAAAACAAGTAAATTTTATAGAAAAAAAAACTACAGTACGATACTAGAACAAAAGAAATATGGAGGATACCAGATTTGAAGAAAAAAATACTACAGTACCGTGAATGGTCCAACAAGAACAAAAAAAATCTGGAGGTTACACAAATTTGAAGAAAAAAAAATACAGTACGGTGAATCTGTCCAACTAGAACAAAAAAAATCGAGAGGTGGCAGTTCGGGAAGAAAGAAGCGTACGCGGCGCGGACAGACAGGAAGGAATAAAGAGGGAAAAGCAATTCCATTCCTAGAGGTGGCAGTTCGGGTCAATCGGTTCAGGTTCGGTTCGGTTCGGGTTGATTTCAAATCGTTCAATATTTGGTTCGGGTTGGATCGGGTCGGTTGAATTCGGTTTGTTCGGGTTGAGTTCGGTTTGTTGAAATTTTGGGTCGGTTTGGATCGGTTTGGTTGATTTTCGGTTTGGATGACTTTCGATTAGGGTGACTTCGGGTCGGGTAACTTACGGTTCGGGTTAGCCTCTGGTTCATTCGGTTTTTTCGGGTTATGGGTCAAATTCGGGTCAATTATTCGGTTAAATTCGGTTGCCATTACAGAATCCCGCAACTCAATCATCATGATATACAAATTTGACTTCAATCAATCTCAACACGTATAATGTATATAAAAGATTAATTTAAACAAATAATTATAATTTGCATCATGTTATACTTTAGCAACTAACTCTGAACTTTTCATAATTATTGATGTAGCTTTAGATTATTTAATAGTTTCATTATTTTGAGAGGAGTATAAATAAGGTATGTTTGTGGATAAATATTAAAATTGTATCAAAGTGTAGTAACTTGTATTTTCAATCTATTAATAGTTAGCGAATGGAATTAGTTAATAAGTTTTGATGACTTTTTACGGTAGTTAAAAACTGTTAATGATGAAGAACTATTAAGAAGCATGAGAATTTTGCTACATAGGTAAAAACCTTCAAGTATATTAACATTTATGCTAAATTGCTAATGAGGGAGAATTATTCACAAACTTGGATAAAGGCTTGAAAAATTCTAATTAATAAAAACACCTTCAATATATGAATAACTAATACAATAATGATATGAATTAGTGATAAAATTTGAGTCTATATATACAAATATTTTTGGTTCTTACCAATCTATCATTGATGAGTAACGCATTATCATTAATTCATTATTAGTTGTGCGATTAATGAAAATGCATGATAATTAATTACTTTAAAATTTTATAGTGCAAAATATTTGTGGTATATTTAAAATAATTTCTTGTGTATATAAGTTTATTAATACTTTTTATAGGTACGCCACTTACTAAGTAATGATTAATTGTAAAAGTATTGTGGGGCATTGTTTAGTGTTGTATGATACAAATGCTAAATACTTATTTGTATTTAAACTAGATATTGGGTATAAACCTTCTGTTTTATTCTCATTGTCTCCTATAATTAATGAAATATATTCTTTCGGGTGACATCGGATATATTAGTTCAGGTCACACTGGTTTCGGTTCGGGTTCAGTTCGGTTGGTTTTCGGTTGGTTTCGGTTCGGGTCACTTCGGTTTTCGGGTCATCGTCGGGTTATGGGTGACTTCGGTTCGGATGATTGTGGATTGTGGTCTACTTTCGGTTTTACAATAATACGGTTCGGTTTGGTCCAGGTTGGTTTATTTCGGATTTCGGGTCATTTTTCAAGTTATAGTTTTCGGTTGAGATTCGGATTCGGATCGGATTGGTTCGGTTCGGTTTTTCGGGTTCGGGTTACTTTTGCCAGGTCTATCCATTCCTAAGGGGGAGCGGTGATATGGGCAAAAAGGATTTTGAGGGTTTTCTATTCTTAAAAAAGGGGTAAGGGAATCACTTTTTTTTTATTAAACAAACGCCAACAAATGGAATCAGTCTTTTTCATTCCCTTTCCGTTTCCTGATTACCCCAAAACAAACGCCCCCTTAATTTGATTATGTTTAACCAATACACAATAGCGGTCTTGATCAAGAGTAATACTATATTAAGAGAATTTGAAGCCGAATATGAAAATCAGTACACGTTACAAAGGTTTCTTAAATTTGTACTTAACAATTTTTTATTATCAAACCTAACGCGGATAAGTCACCCGAATTTGACCCATAACCCATAAAAACCGAATGAACCCGGGGCTAACCCAAACCGAAAGCACCCAAACCCAAAATCAACCAAACCAAAATCACCCGAGTCTATTTTAAACTAGATTAACCCGACCCGATCCGAACCAAACCGAACATCAAATTCTATAAATTGACCAGACCCGAACCGAACCGAACCGAACCGTACCGAACCCTAACCGAGTGACCCGAATTGCCAGGTCTAGAATTGACACACTATATAGTAAAACCGGTACACGCTAATGAAATTAAGAGATCTATTTTTTAGATTGAATCGAGGCTATCATGAGTTTCTTTTTAATGACAGGAACAATATCACTTTCTTTTTCTGCCATCAGTAGGACCTTATATGTTTTTTTTCTTGAGATCATGACTTTCTCCATCTCAATTTTTTTCCTTGATAAATCGATCTTATCCATATTCATGTGTTTTTTTATCTACTCTTCTACTATCTTAGATAATGTTTGACTTACCTTTTATTTATTGTTTTAGATTTTCTTTCAAGATGAATCTTCCGACTGCATCAGCCAATCGTTTTAAGATGTGTATATGTATAGCTAGCTTGGTTGGCTATATTATTACTTCCATTTGTGTGGAACTCGCTGGGAAAAATGCTCATCCTCACCATTCACTAGCCTCCTTAGGATTTCTTGTTGGATTTGTTTCTCTGGATATTTTTATGGGTCTCAAACTATATTCTGGATGATCGGTTTAGGAGGTGTTGCATGGTTATGGGAGTATGGCTTTCTGCATAAGGCATATTTGTACAAATTATGTCTCAGCACCGCTGGTGGAGTAGGATTTGACATGCTTCTCTATGAGCACCAACATCATTTACATGTGTCTCTTGCTACTACGGGGTTGTAGAATGTAGTGCTTCTGTTTATTCACTAGTGCAGAAAATGTTTTATACCACGGTTTATAACCGTGGTTTATACTCGCGTCGTATATTAAAAAATAGCTATAAACGACGGTTCATAACCGTCGTTTAAACTAAGAGAAAAAATCACGGTTGGCTGAAACCGTCGTTTAAGACCCCTTCTCTCGCGAAATTCATTGACTTTATACGACGGTTGGGAGTCTGAACCGTGGTATAAAGTGCATAATAATTGACGGTTATTATCAAAACCGTGGTATATAATGTTTTAAATCAACGAATAAACCAAGGTTATTCATAAAACCGTGGTTATAGTCTGTGAATTTTTTTTTCAAATCGTCGGCGATTTAGCGCCGGCTTCAATTAATCTCAACATAGCGCAGACACAAGAGAATGGCCAGAACATGTATGTTCCTTGTTTGAGAATTAGGGTTGCAAAATGAGTGAAGAATGCGGATTATGTTCCTTGTTTGTCGGTGGGTTGCAAAATTACCGTGAAAGAGAATGAGAGAGGGCGGAGCAAGTTCTTGTTCGCCGGTTAGGGTTGCAAAGATTCCAGGGAATGAAGAAGAGGTGCAGAGCATGTGTTCCTTGTTCGCTAGTGTGGGTTGCAAAAATTACCGTGAAAACAAGAGAATGAGAGAGCCGGAGCATGTCCTTGTTCGCTGGTTAGGGTTGCAAAAATTATAGTGAGTGGAAGAGGCGTAGAGCATGTGTTCCTTGTTTTCCAGTATAGGTTGCGAAGTTGAAGAGATGGCGCAGAGCATGTTCGCCGGTGGGTTGCAAAAATTATCGAGAGTTGAAGAAGAATGAAGAAGAGTTGCAGGGACCTTAGAATTGATAGGCCGAATAGATAATTATCATTAAGGCTACATTGGGTAGTTATGTTACCTATTTGATCAAGATGACTTCGGGACGAAGTCCTTTTAAGGGGGTAGACTGAAATACCCCAAATATTTATTACCTTAATTAATAAGGATTAATTTAAATCATGAGCATTAGTTGCTATAAATATCATTGTATAAATATATAGTCCAAAATGGACACTAAATCATATATTAAATCACTAATCAAAGAGATAATATTATTAAGGAGAAATCAACTCCAAAAAAATTAATATCACATGTAACATATTAGTACATGTATTAAATATCACAAATACCACTCATGAAACTATATACAATATTTTATATAGTCAAAACAAATTGTAAGTGCTATGTATACTTACATATATACACATTAAAAGCATAAAATAAAACATGTTACCACCTAATATATAAACAAGTCATTTATACACATTAATGTACCAAAAATCAAGAAACTCTCCCACCAACTTTCATTTCTTTCGGTTGTTATTAATAAAAAAAGAAAAATTGAAAAACAACCAAAAATTGGAAAGATAAACAAGTATAAATTTAAGGCAAATTCGTACACACGGTGGTTCCGTGCACAATACTGTGCGAACCATGTGATATGGCAGTCCCAGTCAGTAGCTGACTGGATTGTTTTACTGACTGGGTTGCCTTTTTTATTATATTAACTTTAAATGATTGTAACTTTTAATATATAAGTCTAAAATAAAAAAAATTATATCATTGTTCATCTAAATTCAAGCTCTTCAAAACAAGACCAGTCATGGATATGTTTTGACAACTTAAAAAAAACTTATTTTTACATTTGTATGATGATAAACTAAAATCATATATGATTCATTAGTTTTGATATATGATTCATTAAAAATGATATTATGATTCATTAACTAATAAATAGTGAATTAGATTACAAATTTTGAACCCGATAAAAATCATTATTGTTTTGTAGTGTATTATTATTGTTGTATGGTGTATTTTAAACCTTATATGGTGAATCATGTATTTTTTTATGTATCAAATATTGTTTTGTGTTGTATTATTGTTTAAAATTTTTCTTTTTATATGTGATTGATGATTCACTAAAATGATGTTTTGATTCATTAAACTTGATATTATGATTCATTGAAATTGGTGTTATGATTCATTAACTAATAAGTGGTGAATTAGATAACAAACTCCGGAACCGATAAAAAATCATTATTGTTTTTAGTGTATTATTATTGTATTGTAATATATTTTAAAACTTACATGGTGAATGATGTATTTTTCTTACGTACCAAATATTGTTTTGTATTGTATTATTGTTTAAATTTTTATTTTATATGTTACTGATGATACACTAAAATGATGTTATGATTCATTGAAATTGGTATTATGATTCATTAATTAATAGGTGGTGAATTAGGTAACAAACTTTGGATCAAATACTGAACCATTATTGTTTTGTGGTGTATTATTAGTGTTATATGGTGTATTTTAAACTGTATGTGGTGAATCCTAAGTGTCGTTGATATGCACATATAACTAGCATAAATTTTTAAACTTGTCAAACATATTCATGATTGGTCTTGTTTTAAAGAGCTTGAATTTAGATGAACAATGGTACAATTTTTTTATTTTGGACTTATATTTAAAAGTTATGACTATTTAAAGTTAATACAAATATTACACCATTTTATTATGCCACATAAGCAGTCCAGTCAACAAGCTGACTGGACTACCACATATACTGCCGCTCCATGATAGGAATAAACCGTATGCACTATCTACCGTCTATAAATTTAAAGCATATAAATATGAAATCACTTGTACTTTCCCCATCTTCTTCCTACATTCTAGGCTAACATCCCTCCAACTTTCATTTCTTTTGGTTGTTATTAATAAAAGAAGAAAAATTGAAAAGTAAATTGTCAAAAGAGAAACAAGTGTACAAATATGTTATAATATTAAAAGATGAAAATTACAAATTTTCCCCCCCAAAATCCATGTATAGCCGGCTGCAAGTACAAAAGAAGAGATAAAACACAATTAGGAAATAAATAACAAAATAAAGTACTACAAGTACAAGTCTAGACTTACCTCTAATACCACTCCCTCTTCCACTCTTTCCCATGCTGTCCGCACAGCACCAGTTTCTTTTTTTTTCTTGCTTCAACCCAACAGCAACTCTGTTCTTCTTTTCCCCTTTACGTAGCAGCAGTCCCTTCTCATTTCTAGGCTGTAACAGTAAAGCTTTTACATCAAAAAAAACTACAACCTTTCTTTTCCTTCCTCATTAGGTGTTGCTACCATCTCCCTCTCATTCTCCTTCTGCTCCTCTTTTTTTCTTTTCCTTTTTCTGATCTTTGCTGCTTCCTACAGACAGCAAGGAAGAAGCAAGCACGATCCCTTCCCTATTTCCGAATTGTACAACAGCAAACAGTGACAAGAAACAAGGTAAATCCTGCCCATTTTTCTTCTGTTCTTTCTTTCTTTTCTGATCTGGCTGCTTCCATTTACGGAAGCTGAAGTCTTCTTTTCTTCCTCCTCTACGACAGCAACATGCCCATCTAGCTCTCCTTCATTTCCAGTTTGCAACAGCAAAGAACAAAGTAAAAAAAAAAACAAGGTAAAAACTTCATCCTTTTTTCTCCTCTTTTTTTTCGGTTTCCAACACCCTTTCCTGCCTGAATTTTTCCTCCATCTTCCAAGGCAAGGAACCCCATTGTTAAGGCTCAAAAACCCACTCTAGGAGCTGTCAATTTCGGCAACAACAAGCCAAGGAGCTAGAAGACTCCATTGATGCTCAAAGTAAGAAAACAACTCCAAAAACTCATCTTTTTCTACACTATAGTTTATGTCCGAAAATTTCCATTCTCATACACCTCCTTACACCTTCTTTTGCACATGTATGGAGGCTGTTTTTAAGCCCTTTCAAGGAGGCAAAAATCCCCAAGAACAACCCACTTAAGGAGCTGGAAACCAAGGTAGAAACCGACATTACCTTCTCTGTTTTGGCTGTTTCCTTCCTCATTTTTCTTCTATAAAGACTGAAGTTGTTACCTTGCTGTAGATGACCGAGAAGAGCACATAAATCTCTCCAAAATCTGAAGGTGAGAGCTCCTCTTTTAAGTTGAAAAATCATGCTCTCAAACTACCTAAACTAGCTAGTTTGTATGGTCACTAACTTAGCTATTTTCATGGTGTAAATGACTACCGAATTGGGTTTGTCTACCCATATACTGCCGTGAACAAGGAGCAACATCCAAGGGGAAAAGTTGAACTTTAAAGAGGGTCGTGAGGTTACAAGTGCTGGGTGATTTTGTGATTAAACAAGGTAAGAGATTCTACTGCCAGAAGGCAGCAACCATTCACTCTTCTTCTTGTCAATGGTCAACAACCCTCCTCCTTTTCTCCTCTTGTCGGTGTACTGCTATCGCATATACATGCTCTCCGCTCAGGTTATTTTCTGATTGTGACTGCAGGAATACGGGACTTATGCATCTCGCACACCAAGATTGCACACCAAGCTGAATACTGGACTGATGCATCTCGTACACTAACATTTTACACCAAGCTGATAGCAATTCATTCTAGATTTTGCTTTTGGAATCGCTAGCTCTTTGCAGAAATTTCTATTACCTTCATCCCGATATTCAAATCTTCACTCCGTCCATCTCAGATACTATTGTTTAATGAGCGTATTCAAATGTCTATTACCATCTTGATACTGCTGATATATATGGGCATATAATTAACTTTTGAATATTGTTGTTTACTTATTTCTAGGAGTGGCTGTTTAGTTTTTGTTTTTTTATTTATCATTTCATTTCTTATATGTTTTTTTTAAAAAAACACAAAAGTCCACAAATCTGCCGTGTTAAAAAATAGGGGGTTTAACCCTTAATCTTTGTTTTGGGTTCATCTACACTAAAATCAAATTAGTAGCTATCCCAAGAATAGACTTCGTCACATTATGTATATTTAGCTCACAACCAAAAAGACTAGAATGAACCGGATTAATTAGTAGTTAGGTTTAAGCCTTTGACTAAAACAAATAATAATAGAAAAAAAAATTTAAAAAAGGATTTAATGATTTTAGCTTAATCTGTTATCCTTGTTCTTTTGTGATTTGAAACTGAATAGTAACCTAGATATAAGGACACTTCACTTGTCTAGCTAGAAATACCAAGTGAGAGCGACATTGCCAAATAAATATAATATGAGATAATTTACTACTATCTCTTCTACTACAGATCCTAAACCAACTTAATCAAAGTTATACTTACAACACACTTATTACATACTAACTCCATGTGTTCCTTTTTTTGAGGTTTATAAACTGAACAAGACAAAACCCAAGGGACGTTTACTTGGAATTGATCTTCATCAACCCCTCGATAAAGAAGCAGACTTGTATTACTCACAGCTGATTTTTGGACTTGATCTTGCCCTAATGTAATAAACTAAAACTATATTCACGTAACAAAATGAAACTATATTCATGTTTTAATTTGTTTAGAAACTTTACTTCATGTGATAAAATGAAATTATATTAAAAAAAGAGAGATATAGATAGCAATTTCAAAATAATCCTAGTACCTGTTGCTAAACGTATAGTATAAAATTGTAATTTAGTATGTACCATCAAATTGATGGCTTTGTCCAACTGCTATATCTAAATATATGAGGTTAAACTAATAACGGGTACATTCCCTAATACTATCAAGCACTAAAATAGAATTTTTAAGATCATTTAAACAATACATAGATAGATAGATTAATAACGAGTGCCTCCCATCTTTGTTTTCTCTACTCCCCTACCCACATTGAGTTCGTATGCATTATCACAATTTTGCATTCATTTAGTTGAAATTAATACCTATATTATAAACTGAATATGTTATTTAGTGGTTTTTAAAAAGCCCTAGGTTATTTAATGTATCATTCATTCTACTGAAACTATAAATTAACAAGTCATTACGAAAACGTTATCGCATCGCATGTCCCTTCAAACAATCCAACACTGTATTAAATCATAAAATTATTGATTTTTCGACTTGAGTAGACTCTTAGGGATTTCATGGAATTTTTTAAGTGTCCATAATCTTGCCCTAACTTTATTCATGTAATAAACTGAAACTATATTCATGTAACAAAATGAAACTATATTATTTGTTAATTTGATTAGAAACTTTATTCGTGTAATAAAATGAAACTATATTAATCAAAAATAGATATAAATAGCAAATTAAATGACAAAACCCTAGTAAGAACCCACGTTGAAATGACCTGCTGCTAAACGTATAATATAAAATTGTAATTTAGTATGTACCACCAGATTGATGGCTCTGGTGTCCAATTGCTATACCTAAATTTATGAGGTTATTAAACTAATAATGAGTACATTCCCTACTACTATCAAGCACTAAAATAGAAGCTATTAAGTTGAGTTGAACAATACATAGATAGATATATTAATAAAGAGTGTCTCCCATCTTTGTTTTCTCTACTCCACCACCCACATTGAATTCGTATACATTATCACAATTTTGCAATCATTTAGTTGAAATTAATAAATAGTAACTATCTTATAAACTCAATAGGTTATTTAATGCATCATTCATTTTAGATTAACTGTAAATTAACAAGTCATTATGAAAATGCGTGTCCCTTAAAATAATATAACACTGTATTAAATCATAAAATTGTTGAGTTGATCAAAATTCAAACTAGTTTCAATAGAGTGTATTACAATTTTAATTTGTAAAATATCATTGAAGTAGATAGGATCGGGGCACTATTTAGCAAAACCGATACATGCTAATGAAATTAAGATATCTGGCTATCATGAGTTTGTTTTTTTTTAATAGTGTGAACAATATCACTTTCTTTTTCTGTTGTTAGCAGGAATCACTTTATCTAATTGTTTTTTTTCTTGAGATCATGACTTTCTCCATCTCAATCTATTTCCTTAATAAATCAATCTCATTCATATTCGTGTGTTTTTTTATCTATACTCTTTTGCTATCTTAGATAATGTTTGACTTTTTTTTTTAGATTTTCTTTCAAGATGAATCTTCCGACCGCATCAGCCAATCGTTTTAAGATGTGTATATGTATAGCTAGCTTGGTTGGCTATATTATCACTTTCATTTGTGTGGAACTCGCTGGGACAAATGCTCATCCTCACCATTCACTAGCCGCTTTGGGAATTCTTGTTGGGTTTGTTACTCTGGGTTTTGCTTTGGTTTTTATTTATCAGTGTGCCTACGCTGATATGCCGAGATGGATAGGTAAAACCTTGGATAGTATCTGTGAGCCTATTGCTACTATCATTTTTGTGTGTCTCCCTGTCTATGTGGGTTCTGGCTATTTTTATGGGTCTCAAACGATATTCTGAATGATCGGTTTGGGAGGTGTTGCATGGCTATGGGAGTATGGCTTTCTGCCTAAGGCATATTTCTACAAATTATGTCTCAGCACCGCTGGTGGAGTAGGATTTGACATGCTTCTCTATGAGCACCAGCATCATTTACATGTGTCTCTTGCTACTAGGGGGTTGCAGGCTGTAGTGCTTCTGTTTATTGCATTGAAAGTTTTAGAGTCATTGGTGGATTATCTTTGTGATGAACCAGTACTCTGGCCCCATCCATATGCATGGGATTCTCTTCCACCATTCTCGGAGAACAATCGTCCATCTTGGCTTCGTAGGAAAGCTGCTGGTATTTCTCATTGCATTTTAGGTCTGTCACCTGCTACTACACTTGAATACACGGTAGACCCACTTCCTCAGATTCCCTATGATGATATCCAACCTTGGATTACACTACAAGGTGTTGTGAGGAGGAGGTGTTGCACGACCACATGGAGGGTATCTGGATTTTACGGACGCGCGGAGGGTGCTGAATGAGTTTCCATTTCTAGTTGTAGTATTCATATATTGTCACTGTTTCTAGCATTGTATGGTATGATATGGTATTTGGCTTCCATTAGTGTCTTTTGAATCTACTCCTTATCTATGGTGGGGTTGACTTTTATTTTGGACTGCACGTCACTTGTATAATTTATTTTCTCAATTAGGAGTATATCTTCAAGAACCTTAAAATTGATAATTGATCTTTTTGTAGTAACACCAACGACCATTTTTTAACAATTAATTATTATAATTATGCAAGTAATATAACTTTTGATTTTGAATTATATTCTTTTTTCTTTATTTTCTTAATTTATCACCCTTTTTAATTATTTTGTTGAATAATATTTACTTACTCAAAGTAAGAAAACATGAGATTTCCAATTTCTATGCTTTATGCAACTTATTTATATTAATTATTAGACTCATGTTGATTTACGAGTACTTGTTTCACTATAGGAAGGTCGTTTTTTAACCAAATGATGGTATTTATACAATGGTATATATTGAACATGTGCTAGGTGTTTCGCTAATAAATAGCATGGTACTTGTACATATGTTTTTTGGTACAACATAAACTTGTTTCATTTATAAATATTTTGATTGTGGTTTTTATTTACATATGTGAAGGTATTTAAAGTTCAGTTTGTAGGTATTTTGTAATGTGGTTTGAAGTTTTAATTCACGATAGAAATGTCTTATGTTAAAGTAATACTAGTGTTTGCACTGATACATTGGTATATTATAAAACTGATTATATAATAACTTGTAGTTACAAAAGAATTTTTTTAAATGAAAGATATTACATATGGTACATTGTAGATGTGTCGCTGGTGTTTCATTATGCAATCTGTGGTATTTGGTTAAGTTGATGTAAGTGTAATACATCATATCTGCTAGAAAATAATACTAATTTTTTTATGGATAGTATTGTTACAAACACCAAGTCTAGTTGATACACAGGTACTGTCACGACCCGAAAACCACCCTAGTTGAAATAGGTCGCTGACACGCCGCGCACTTCAACACAACTAAGAAGCACGCAAGGCTACTAACTAAATAATTTTCAAAACAATTCAAAATATTATACTTAGACAAAAATCATGTAAAAATAGCCAATCTTTCATATGTTATTATTATGGTGTTAAAAAGTAGTCATTATCTGAAAATGATAAAACTTAATATCACGACTGAGTAGCCATACACTTCAAATAAAGCTTTAACTAAAAGTTGTCTAAAGCAGTAACACATCAAATGCAGCCAGTAACTTCTTGTAGTAACCGCAGCTTCAAAACTCTGCAAAAATGAAATCTATGGGGGAGTGAGCAACCACACGCTCAGTAAGCAATAAACTTCATAAACAAAGCAGTAGTCAAAACATTTATAAAATTCAAGGTGCGAATCAAAACTAAATAATGTATATAGTTATACAAATATAGTCTAATGCATATAGTAATGTGCAAGTACAAATATATTTGGATTTGATAAAGTTGTTTAACTAAAGGTCCCACGGACAGAAACATATATGCCAAACTAATATTATAACCAAGTCTAAAATTTATTTTAGGGAACCATAGCTCAAGGCTAACCTACAAGGGATATAATGTCAATGACGTTCATACCCCACTAATTAACTAATCGGTACCTCACACTGAGGTGCTCGAAACTAAAGTGACATCTCCACAGAGGATGTCGAATACTAAAACCTGCAGGCGTTAGTCCATTGACTAACCTAAACAAATCCGAAGATTTATAAACTAATCATAGCGCGCTACGGGATAACTTACCCGGTTACCCTCGGTTTGTGTTCGGAAAGCGTATGACTATGGTTCCAAAACTAATTAAGCATATATACACATAAACTTGTAAGCTAAATATATATAAGTATACATTATTAATTTCCAACAAAAACTCATCTCGTAAGACAGTACTTTCAACTTCTAAGTACGGAAGTCATGTGTATAAAAAATATATATTTAATTATGAAACTGATTTGTTAAATAAGGGATGGGGCTGATATTATTACTAATACGCGGCCAAATTTGGTAAATTCGTCACATATAGTTATATCATAATTTAAACTAAACATGTATACCAGCTCCACGGAAATAATAAGTGGCTAGAAAATAATTTGTGGGACAAAAGTTTATGAATATATACATACATATATATATCCGGAATATGCAGTTAGAGAAAACTAGTGCTTCACTTATAAAGTCTATTACTTACCCAAAATACTTGAGGTACTTGTAATGATATCAAATTACGGACGTGGCTAAAACAAAACACATATAATTAGCAGACCACCACTTCGAATACAAAGAATATCACTTACCTGGACTTAGCACTCAAAATGATATCAACTTCCTGCAGATGCTAATGGCGCAATCTACTTAATTTATTTCCAGACTCTACGGTTGATTTGCGTGTTTTTTTTACTCAAATCTTAAAGAACTATATAGAGATCGACTGACGACTCCTCGACTCCTCTGAATTTCTTTCCCGTACACCTCGAACCACATACGCTAGCAACTAAAGGATGAAGTGCTAATCGTTTTTCAAGGGTGATGCAATTAGCTGCTGTATATATACAAAACCAGTCGTGCCTGTACATTCATCTCCTAGCCATGCAAACCGTGCCTTATTATAATACTTAATCGGTAATAGTTTCCCAACAGCACTTAGAACGATTCATTATGCATCTGCATTAATTTAAATGCTATTTTTTTTTTTTGAAACAACACTGAGATTATATTAAGAGCAAATAGTCTTTACAGTAGGTGGGAAGTCATTCGACTTCCAACAACTCGCACGGAGTTGCGATTTTCTAGCTAAGAAAGCTAGGTTGTGAGCAACAAAGTTATGCAGACGGCTAACATGAAAAACTCTAACATCCAAAAGAGGTGCTAAATTCGCCAGTGCATGGTGGAGAAGTTGTTTTGCACCATCGTCAAGGCCTGAGGTGCCAGAGTCTGTGTAGTAGTCCACAACAAGTTTGCAGTCAGATAGAATCCGAACGCTTGAATAACCAAAGTGCTTGGCTAAATCAAGACCGAGTTGAAGAGCAGCCGCCTCCTGATGAGAAGGACCAGAGACAGTGGAACCACCTGAAACTGCCGCACTTATGATAGACCCATGCATGGCCGCTACCGCCGCAATTCCAAACCTGCCAAACCTGTCCAGACCAGCGTCCACTGAGATCTCCACCGAAGATGGGCTTGTCTCACGGGCTGCAGCCAAGGAATGTGAGAGAACAGGGCCAGAGACGGCACTCCCAAGACTTATGAAACTATCTGCCTGAAACCAACCAGCCTCAAAGGTCGAAACGCGGTTATGTGCAAGCTGGCACTTGGCAAACCAGAGGCGCCAAAGGAGCGCAAGAAGAGCTGTAGTGCGTTGACGCGGCATGTGAATACAAAAACTTGCAAACCAATCTATAAACGCAGCATCTGAACGCAACGTTGGTGGACTTGGGATATCAAGACGGTCCCAATATGGTCGAACTGTGCGACAACTAAACAAAGCATGAAGAATGGTGTCACATCGCCCACACAGCATGCAGGGCTGTAGGTCAGGGCGGTGGAGTCTATGAGCCAACAGGCCGCGACTTGGAACGATGCCATGCAATAGTTTCCAGCCAAACAAACGCACACGAGGTGGTAGATCAAGAGCCCAGATCCGCTTGTTCGCCAAACCTACAGAAAAGCCAGCGGTGTCAGAGGAGGTGGACGGTTGATCCGTGCGAAATAGGCCCACATCACAGTGATAAGCACTCCTGACCGTGAACTGGCCGGACGTAGAGAGGCCCCAGAACCAAGAGTCTGCCAATAAAGCATCTCCTAACAAGGGCGTGCGGGAGATATGGTTCAAATCTTCCGGGTGACAAAAAGTACGAAGGAGAGAGACATTCCAGGCCGAATGAGAGAGCATAAAATCTGAAACCGGGGAAGTGCGGATAGACGGAGGGATGGACCAAAGAAAAAGGCGGCCGCCATCCTTAGAAGGGATCCAGCGGTCATCAATACGTGTTGTTAGCCCATTACCAATCCGCTTACGAGCTCCAGTTTGGATAAGATCCTGCACAGATAGAAGTGCCCTCCAAATAGGACTAGGATTAGATGTCAGCGGGAAACCACCAAGTGGATTTGCACCAATATAACGTGCCGTGAAAAAGGTAGACAACATAGAGGTTGGATGATGCAAGATACGCCATAACTGTTTTGCCAAAAGGGCACGATTGAAACTATGCAAATCACGAAAGCCCAATCCACCTGAGTGTAGAGGTAAACATAACTGCTCCCACTTTTTCCAATGCATTGCTTTGTTTGTGGCCGAGCCACTCCACCAGAAGCGTGAAATCATTCTTTGGATAGCCCGAAGCAGAGATTTGGGTAAAGAGATGACAGACATCACATAGGTTGGAATTGCCTAAAGAATAGACTTGATAAGATGCAATCTCGCAGCCTGAGATGTGTGATGCGACCATCCCTGAATTCGCCTTGCTACCCTGTCTTTAATGTAGGCAAAGACCGAGCTTCGATTACGTCCCACTTGCACTGGGAAACCCAGGTACATGCCTAAATCCCGAACCACATGACTATTGAAGACCGCAGCAACTGACTGACATAATTGGGGGTGCAGTTGTTGAGAAAACATTAAAGCAGATTTATCTGTGTTAATACATTGGCCCGATGCTACCTGAAAATCGGCAAGGATGTCTGACAAGGCTTGGGCATTGTCAACAGTGGCCTTCCCAAACAAAAGGCAATCATCTGCAAAGAGCAAGCTTGTGATAGGTGTATGGAGCCCTGGAAAAGAGAAACCCCGGTAAAGGTCAACTTGGGCGTAGAGATTGATGGCGGATGTTAAAACCTCCATACAACAGATAAATAGCAAAGGCGATAAAGGATCCCCCTGCCTAAGACCACGTTGAGGACAGAAGGTAGGCCCTGGGTGACCATTAATAAGCACTGACATGGTAGCCGTAGTCAGACACTTCCTGACAGCCTTAACCCAAAAAGGGTGAAAACCCATTCGGTCTAAAACTTCCAAAACAAAAGACCATTCGACGCGGTCAAATGCTTTGGACATATCAACCTTATATGCAAAAAAACCCCGCTGGCGAGCCTTGGATGTACGCATAAGGTGAAGTACCTCGTGAGTAAGAATAACCTGGTCAGAAATGAGGCGATCCCTTACAAACGCGGCCTGATTATCAGAGATGACGTCTGGCAAAACGCTGTGCACTCTGTTCACGAAGACCTTAGAGATAACACGGTAAATTGTATTGCATAAGGAAATGGGCCGGAACTCCGTGATAGAGGTTGCGCCTGCCTTTTTGGGGATAAGAGCAAGGTGCGTATGATTGAGATCAGAAGGCACTACATCAGTGTTAAGAAATGCCAGAACAGTTGCAATAAAATCATCACTGATTATAGGCCAGTAGCTGCGAAGGAAAACCCCATTAATGCCATCTGGACCTGGCGCCTTAGAAGGGTGTAATTGTTTATAAGCAGCCACAACTTCATCCCTGGAGAAAGGGTTACCCATGGAGGCATAACTGTGAGCCTGAACACGGCCCTCAACACAAGCCAGGAGATTCTGATCTGGTACAGGATGGGTGGAGGTGAATAAATCCTGAAAGAAAGAGCGTGCTACAAATTCGACGCCGTGCCAAGTGGTCGCTGCTGGTAACGTGGGCGAAGAAAGACTGTAGATTGCATGTCTTCGAGTTCGGGCCCTAAAACGATTAAAGAAAAGATTATTATTCTTATCACCTGCTTGTAACCAGCTAATCCGTGAACGTTGTTGAAGACGAATTTCATCACGTAGCAACAAAGTGTCCACCATAGCTGAGCATGACTTCCATTTTGCCAAGTTAGTTGGGGTAGAGTCCTGCTGATCAAGGCGATCAAGTTCTAGCTGGGATTGACGAAGAGCTTTCTTTTCGATCCAAATTTGCTTAACACCCCAAGTATGCAAGCGCTGTCCACAAATGCGTACCTTGGTGGAATAATCATGCAGGGCTGAGCGTGCAACCCAAACAGAGTGAACAATAGCACGGCATTGATCATTGTTTGCCCAGCAATTCTCAAAACGAAACGGCTTGGGCCCACGTCGAGTAGAAGGTTGCAACTGTAACATAATGGGCCTATGATCCGGACGGCTCCAACGTAGGTGATAATTTTGTGCATGGGGAAACTGAGCTGGCCAAGCATCATTTGCAACAAAACGATCGAGTCGACTCTTGACATTAAAAGGATGTTCTGCTCTTTTAGTATATGTAAAAGATGGGCCCCTATATCCCAGATCATGCAAACCACAGTCTGATAAACATGACCGAAAAGCAGTCATTGCAGCCTGAGAGCGGAAACCTCGACCTTGATGCTCACGCAAGTCCATAACTTCATTGAAATCACCACCCAAGACCCATGGACCCCGCCACTGGGCATGCAGATAACGCAAAAGACGCCATGTTTTCCATTTATCAGTAACAGTGGACCAACCATACACCCCCGTTAACCGCCATTCGAAACCCCCAAAATTACGGACTATTACATCGACATGGTGAGCTGAAAAACTAGATACAGATACATGTAAATTGTCCTGCCAAAACATAGCAACCCCTCCCCTCCTACCTTCACTATCACCCGCTGCCCATGCATAACCTCTAATCCTAGATGCTACCGAGCGCATTTCAAAAGCTGACAATTTGGTTTCTAACAGTACAACAAAAACCGGTGCTTGACGAGCCACCAACCCCATCAGCCAGCGAACTGCCGCCTTGCTCCCTAGCCCTCGGCAGTTCGCCACTAAAACCGACATTAATCTGGGCGACCCGAGGCTGCCCCCGGTGTCGCCTGCGGTGGCTCACCACCTGAATCAGAATCCTTCAGTCGCTTCATTGCCGCGTGTACATCCTCATCTGGTGAAACAGCAGCTTGCGAAGAGACAGACACGTCCTCCTGTTGCTTACGCTTGCGGTTGCATGAGCTAGTCGGAGAAGCAACAGCTGCCATAGCCTGAGGTCGAGGATCTTGCTGCTGCATCGGTTCATCAGTGGAAGGAGTAATCTCGCCTTCTTCAATCTCCTGGTCACCCGACTGGTGCGTTGGTGATATAACATGCAGTGGTTTTTGCCCGTCAAAATGAGACCGTGGAGCTGTAGCAGTGGTTAAAACTTGATGACCAGCAGCAATACCCGCATCTGTTTGAACTGGTTGTACTCCAACTTGGCCAACAGACACAGCTGGAACAGTCGACTGGGGGAGTTGAGACTGAACCCGTGAGCGTGAAGTGCCAATGGCAGTCGACTTGAGCCACAGTCCATACGGGAAAGCTTCCCCCGCAACCTCGGACTTGTGTGGACAGTCACGAACAGTATGGTCGAAGAAACCACATATGAAGCGTAGTGCTGGTAAACGTTCATATGATAATCGAAAAACAGAGACACGGCCATCAATATTAACCGAGACAAAACGCAAAAGAGGCTTAGAGAGATCCAGCATAACCTTAACCCGAACATAAGGGCCTGCAAAGCGTCGGTCGTAGTCGACATAGTCGATGAAAGAGCCGATCCTGTCCCCAATTCGTTGAGCAAAGATACGATTCATTAGCCACATAGGTACATCGTGGACTCTCACCCAGAAAGGAACTAACCGAAAAACATGATCCTGCGGCGCTTGATGAGGATCAATTTCAGTGAGAACCAGAAGGCAGCCCTCAAAGGTCCAGGGCCCCCGTCCCAGCACTTCAACCTTATGGTCTTCATCAGGAAATTCAAATATGTAAAGAGCTTGACCGAGTGTGCGTACTGAAAGTTGCTCCTCGAGGCGCCACAGTTTCGCAAACGAACGCCCCATAGCGGTAACATCCACCGACTTGGCGATAATAGTTTACCCAGCAAAGGAAGTAGCATAGTTGAAACCGGTCTCTCGGGTTGCAACAACGTCTGAAAACATCCAGACTAGCCTCCTCCGCTATCTGTTAGGGCCAAGACTGATAGTGTGAGGCTATACTCATCGATCCTTGATGAGGAAGCCGCCATTGATGGAAGAACAAAGGCAGCAAAACTCAGAAGGAGAAGGAGAAGCGTGCGAGGTGACGAGGAAGGCAGAGGATGCTGATTGAGATAACTTAAGGAAAGATAGAAACTGTGTGTCGGTGGTTTTATCCGGCGATTTAACTGGTGCTGGTGCAAGGTTTTGCATGTAAGCAAATGAAAAGTGGCTTACATGTTGATGATACGTGTTTAGCGGTTTCGTAATCAAGAGATTAGTAGTCTCTGGTGGCATTAGAAGAGGCGGAGCAGGCAGAGCAACCAATGCATGAAGAGCAAAGTGCAGTTTTGGATGAACCCTAGGGCGGTGGAGTATGGGCGGAGTATGGGCTTGAAAGAGAGCATTTCTCGCGTTATATCGATTATTTCTAAGAAAAGGAACGTCCAGATCCTAATTTAAATGCTATTAGAGCATGATTATCAAAGAACCTAAATTTGAGTTCTTAGCACTCTCTTACCTATTTCTCTCACTACACATAGTTTAAGAACTATATCTATTTTTTACCAACATTAGAGAACTCATACTTTGGTTTTATACTCTCTCTAATTGTCATGTCATTTTACTTTTTACTTATCAATTATTTTAATATACAAAAATTAATTTTTAATGGTTATTACTATTATTTTCAATAATACACAATAACCTAACTTAATATTTTATTAATGATTAAAGTTTTTTTTGAAACAAAAATAAAATAAAATAATTCATTATATTATGATAAATTTTGAAATGAATATATTGGTACATATTTTAAATTTCAAGTATATTTTAATATTACATTTTTATATCATAATAATATTAATTTAATGAATATTCTTAAAATATGTAAAACATAGTCAATGGATCTCATTTGTAGAGAATGAGATTTTAAAATTTTTGATATATTTAGTTTATTTTATTATTATTAGTTTTTAAAATATTAAGTTTTTTAAAGATAAGGTTTAACTATTTAAATTTGATATATTATAATTAGAAAAACAAATGGTGGGTCCCGTTTTATGGGTTCTTAAAGTTCTTCCCCCCGAACCCAAAACTAGAGTTTCCCTCTCTCTTCCACCTCTTACTTTTTTATTTATTTTTTATCTAAGAACTCCTAAGAACCATTGATAATCATGGTCTTAGATTGTCCTTCAATCGGCACTAGCATACCAACAGTAGTGGGAACGTTTTTTTTTTAATGATCAGATGCTATTGTGCTGCCCATTCACATTCCTTGACGAAATGGAACTCCAAACATCATTACTAGCCTTTTTCATTAGCAATCGAAAATTAAGGTAATAATATATTATCATAATTGTTTTAACCTATTGCTCTACATATTAATGATATTAAACAAAAGATAATACCTCAGCAGTGGATGCACAACGTCACATGCATTAAGTTATGGACGTATGGCCATGAATCTGGATTCAAAATATATATAAATATAATACGGTTAATTGATAAAGAAAATCAAACCGATTGAATGAATTATAGAACCCTAGGAAGTAGGAAATATGGAAGGAATAAAAGTAGCTTAATAAATGTGTCTTTTCATTAGTATTATAAAGCTGGAAGTATGAAGGTTTAAAATTGGTTTCGTAAATAAAGCAGGAAATATCAAATGATCGTATTTATTAGATATGTCTTTTTTTTTAATATCGATAAAATCAATACTAGTATTTAAATTATATAGTCAGTATCATAACCATATTAGAAACAAACAAATATACCGAATTAATCACAAAAGATAACTAGAATATTTTCAAGACATGGCATTCTAGAAATATAATTCTCTTTATCATATAATATGCACGAAAATCACATATAAAAAAAATATATAATATATGTATTCAAAATTTCGGGGTATCACAGGTACTTATTGAACAGGTGCAGGTGTTTTATAATGAGAACTATGGTGTTTAGTTACGCTCATGATGGTATTTGTACACAGGTATAAATTGAAATGTCCTAGGCGTTTCGTTAACGAATCTGAGGTGTTTGGTTATGTTGACGTAGGTTTATTATACCATGTGTGCTATAAAAGTTTTTTAAAGCCTGTATGAATAGAAGTGTTACAAACACCGTGTAAGTTTATATACAGAGGACAAAAGACACCTTTGGTATCTCATCTACTTATGTTGCTAGTAATTATCATTTGACAACAGTGTTTTAAAAACCGGTTATGGTATTTAATGTGCAAGGTGTTGGTATTTTGCTTTGGGGTAAGAGGTATTACATTCTAATGGTTTGTGAAATCGAAATTTTTTGTCCTTAATTCAGTGTTTTAAGTTTCATTTATAATTGTGGCACTTTGTTGATTTTGTACCGGTACTTTGTTCATATACATTTGGTATGACATCAACTTAAGTTGCTAATATTGTCAATGATATTTTTAAAAAATTGGTTAAGGTATTTAAAATGCAGCGTTGCTATTTTGCTATGGTATATAAGGTATTGCAATCAAGATGGTTAGTGCATTTAAAATTTTATTTATTAATTGATAGTGATTCCATTATCAATCTTCTTGTGGTACTTTGTATGTTTAGCACTAGTTTTATAACGACAATAATCAGATACTTATTTCAAATACATGGTATCTCATCAACATATGATGCTAATTCTCATTTATCAATGGTTCTTTGTAAACCAAATAAAGTATTCAAAAATCATATAGGTATTGTTTACTAACACACCGAATATAATACATCATAATGAACATAACAAAACACCTGGTACATATTCACTTGATGTCTATATTACACCGGACTACAATGTTGATTAGAATGCACATAGGGTGTGACAGGTGCGCGACGACGAGAGGCAAAGCATTGGGCATGGGCGGGGTAGACTGGGCGTCAAGTACCAAATATTGACTCTAATTCACAAAAAAATTATTTATACTTGGTCGATACAATTAATGAATCAATTGTTAGAAAATCATGTACAAAAATTGTCATTTAATTTGATTATCTTTAATCAAGAGTAATACTATATTAAGAGAATTTGAAGCCGAATATGAAAATCAGTACAAGTTACAAAGGTTTCTTGAATTTGTACTTAACCATTTTTGTTTATCAAACCTAACGCAGATAAGTCACCCGAATTTGACCCATAACCCACAAAAACCGAATGACCCGAGGCTAACCCAAACTGAAAGCACCCAAACCCCAAAATCAACCAAACCAAAATTACCCGGGTCTATTTTAAACCAGATTAACTCGACCCGAACCAAACCGAACATCAAATTCTATAAATTGACCCGACCCGAACCGAACCGTACCGAACCCTAACCGAGTGACCCGAATTGCTAGGTCTAGAATTGACACACTATTTAGTAAAACCGGTACACGCTAATGAAATTAAGAGATCTGTTTTTAGATTGAATCGAGGCTATCATGAGTTTCTTTTTGATGACAGGAACAATATCACTTTCTTTTTCTGCTATCAGTAGGAAGCCCCTTATATGTTTTTTTTTCTTGAGATCATGACTTTCTCCATCTCAATCTTTTTCCTTGATAAATCAATCTTATCCATATTCATGTGTTTTTTTATCTACTCTTCTACTAGCTTAGATAATGTTTGGCTTACTTTTTATTTTTATTTTTTTTAGATAGCCAATCGTTTTAAGATGTATATATGTATAGCTAGCTTGGTTGGCTATATTATTACTTTCATTTATGTGGAACTCGCTGGGAAAAATGCTCATCCTCACCATTCACTAGCCGCTTTAGGATTTCTTGTTGGATTTGTTTCTCTGGGTTTTGCTTCGGTTTTTCTTTATCAGTGTGCCTACGTTGATATGATGAGATGGATGGGTAAAACCTTGGATAGTATCTTTGAGCCCATTGCTACTATCATTTTTGTGTGTCTCCCTGTCTATGTGGGTTCTAGCTATTTTTATGGGTCTCAAACGATATTCTAGATGATCGGTTTGGGAGGTGTTGCATGGTTATGGGAGTATGGCTTTCTGTATAAGGCATATTTGTACAAATTATGTCTCAGCACCGCTGGTGGAGTAGGATTCGACATGATTCTCTATGAGCACCAACATCATTTACATGTGTCTCTTGCTACTACGGGGTTGCAGACTGTAGTGCTTCTGTTTATTGCGTTGAAAGTTTTAGAGTCATTGGTAGATTATCTTTGTGATGAACCAGTACTCTGGCCTCATCCATATGCATGGGATTCTCTTCCACCATTCTCGAAGAACAATCCTCCATCTTGGCATCATAAGAAAGTTGCTGCTATTTTTCATTGCATTTTAGGTCTGTCACCAGCCACTACACTTGTATACACGGTAGGCCCACTTCCTCAGATTCCCATGATGATATCCAACCTTGGATTACATGAGGAGGAGGTCTTACATAACCACATGAAGGGTATCTAGATTTTACGGACGGGTGGAGGGTACTGAATGAGTTTCCATTTCTAGTTAGTTGTATTAATATATTGTCTATGTTTCTAACATTGTATGGTATGATATGGTATTTGACTTCCAATTTGTTAGTTGGTTATTTTTATTTTGGACTTCAAGTCACTTTTATAATTTATTTTCTCAATTAGGAGTATATTTTCAAGAACCTTAAAATTGATAATTGATCTTTTTATAGTAACACCAACGACATTAAGATTTTATTTTTTGACGATCGATTATAAAAACAATCCTAGTTTGACTAAATAAAATCTTCCATTATCCTTTCTTTTTATAGGTAGTAGTTGAGATTAATTAGGAATATAAAAGCATGATAGTATTATTTGTCTGGTGGTCAAACAGTTCGCACAATAGTATATAAACAATTGTTCATCAATATTTTTTCACTTGATCGCTCTTGATAATCCCATCCCGTCTTCAGCATGTCATCGGATTTTGATGTTTTCCATAACCGTATCTGGTGTTCGGGGAGTTTTCCATTAACTATGAGTGCGACAATTTGGGTTCCCTTTCAATATCACCCTTCTGTCGATAATGTACGCTGGGGTGTGATGATGCTCTATGCTATCATGACATTTATTTATTTGCTTTTCCTGGTTTCTCAATGATAAGTCAGGAATTTACCTATTTCTAAAGGGTCTTTTGAGACCCAATTTGTTATCATTTACTGCTAAAATTCCTGTCTTATGAGTGATTTTATGTTTTTGTTGCAATTGTCCCTTTTATGGTTTTTGTGTGCTTTTTCAGGTATGTAATCTCAAAAGAAACACTTTTCATGTCATTGTTGGAGATCATAGTTTTTCAAACAAGCTAAAAGAGCCAAGGAAAATCATCATCGGACCAATTTCAAGCTCGGTCCGGGACCTAACCATGGAGCAAAGACCCGGACCACAAGTAACTTAAATCTCGAATTGAAATGTTGTATGGTCCGGGACTTGGTTGAAGAGTAAAGACCCGGACCACATGGTAGCCCAACTCTCGTATTAAAAATCAAGCTTGGTCCGGGACTTAACTATGGAGCTAAGACCCGGACCACAAGTGACTGGAATCTCGTATTACAATTTATGGTCCGGGACTTATGGAAGGAGCTAAGACCCGGACCACATTGCTGAAATAGCGGTCTGTAGCGCCGCATTGAAAAGAAGAGATTTATCTCTTCTTATTATAAACAGCCGCCCCATTAATTGTCTTTCCAGACTACTCCCATCACGACAGCTTTGCTTTCCATCCTCTAATCCCACTAAATCAAATCATTCCCCTGAAACCAGCAACAACACCCACGTAAAACCACCGCCCCATACTTCAATAATCCTTCCTTTCCAGCTTCATCCACCAACCAGAGCACCTACGTACTCATCTCCAAGTGCTATAAATAGAACTCATTTCCTTCATTCAAAACACACAACATCCATCGGATATCTCCTCCCACTCTTACACCATTCCATTACACTTCTCCATCCATTCCCATCTCACTTCTCACATACTACCCATCTAGTACGTAGTAGTTTTACTACTACTACTAATCACCTCCATCCCATTATTTCCACCATCACTATTCACGTAACACATCCTGCAGAGAAGCATCTCACACTCTCCATCCATCTCCATCTCATTTTCTTACGTTCCAACCATCACCATTTTCATCATACACCACATACAATTCTGCAGAAAGCAAAAATACCTCAACTCCATTCACCATCCATTTCCACGTGTCATTTATATCACCATTTTCCATCAAGCAGCTGGAGACTTCAACAAGTGAAGATTGAGAAGAGGAAACTGTTGTTTGTGCACAGAGACTCCATCAACAAACCTTAAAACAGAGTTTCTTCCTCTTTATCTTCTTTAATGTTATTCACATATTGTTGTAGTAATTTCATTTCCATGGCTGAGTAGTTTCATAAATTTCGGTTTACTATGTAATCCAAATTCTGAGGTTCCATTATCTTTGTGATTTACCATTTTAACAGATTAAAGTGTTGTTCCTTACTTATTGTTATAAATCTTGTGATTTGGCCAATTACTTGATTTTATCGGTTTATCTGCTTACAAGTGAGAACTGCGGTAGATAACAGACAACAGGAACAACACCGGTTAATTTAGAGACGGTAATTCCTCTAGGATATTAACTGATCATTAAACTGGATTATTCTTAAGGCTGTTAGCAATTAGTAAATTTATAACGAGAGTTAGAATTTATAGTGTTAATTAGATTCACCGAGCGGGAGACCGAACGTGAATATTTATGTTCTAGGATTTTAGTCTAATTTGGTAAACACACGAAAAAGGAACCGAAGAAATTGGAGGAAGTAGTAAACCGGAATTTTCCTCTTTATTAACCAAAAATCATCATTTTTTCATTGTGTGTATTTGTCACCTTTTGATCTTATTTGCATTTGTGTTGTATACTTTAGCAATCAACAAACAAAACCCCCCTGTTACTTGAGTTATTTTACTTTGTTTGATCTTAAATATTAATTAAACTAAAACGCTGCCTCCCCTGGATTCGATAACCTGGAGGGACACTTCTAGGAAAACTTGCTATAATCGACCGGTATTCTTGCCGTTAGGTTTTTACCCAACAAGTTAATGGCGCCGTTGCCGGGGAGGCACGGTTGCTTAGTTTGATTTTTATTTTTGATCTTATTTAAATTTATTTTC
This sequence comes from Limonium bicolor, assembly GCA_023374045.1. Taxonomy (NCBI): domain Eukaryota; kingdom Viridiplantae; phylum Streptophyta; class Magnoliopsida; order Caryophyllales; family Plumbaginaceae; genus Limonium; species Limonium bicolor. Next base: position 27,341 of record JAIOTZ010000444.1, read on the forward strand.
CTTTTAGTTTGTTTCATTTTATTTTGTTCTTTTAAACTGCATTACTATCAGTTATCTGATCTTGGTTTATGGTTAAAACTCGTTCTGAAGGAGAACCCTGAATTCGAAATCGAACCAGAGATAGAAGAGTAACAAGAAGGATTCGGAAGAGTTAGTGCTGGATCCTCCAATAGAGCAGGAGGTGTTCCTCAAAGATTCACCAACAAAAATTGTTGAAGAAAATTCTAAACAACCTCAAGAACCATATGGAGATGGAGAGGCACATGAGGGATTACACCCGCCCAAGCGTTGAAGGGCTTGTCTCACCAATAGTAATTCCTGAATTACCAGCAGGGGAGCATTGGCAGTTCAAAACGCACTATGTTACTATGGTCATGAATGCACCTCAGTTCAGCGGAACAATCACCGAAGATCCCAATGTCCACCTCACCACTTTCATAAGATTGGTGGGAGCTTGTTCTACATCAGCTTCACAGGAGGTGGCTAGACTGACTCTCTTCCCATTCTCCCTGAGGGACAGAGCTGCAGAGTGGCTAAACTCTTTGACACCCAACAGTATCACCACCTGGACAGAGTTAGCAAATGCATTTTTGGCAAAATATTTCCCTCCTTCTCGGATGCTGATGATGAGAGGAGAGATCACCAACTTTAAACCGTTCACTGGTGAGACATTATCTGAGGCTTGGGAGCGCTTCAAAGGCATTGTGCGCAAAGTACCACACCATGGCTTGGGAGAGGAGGTAATTTTACAGTCCTTTTATAAAGATTTGGATCATTCTAGTCGGTTGTTGGTAGACACTTGTGCAGGAGGAAGCCTCATGGAGCTACCAATAGCCAGAATCAAGGAACTATTGGAGACCATTGCCAATGCATCCAATCAGTGGGGAGGTGCGAGAACAGGAGAAGCAGCACCAAAGAAAACCGCTGGAGTCTATGAAGTAGATTCAAATACTTTTCTGGCTGCTAAGATGGAAGCGATGTCAAAGCATTTTGAGAAGATGTGTGCAGTGATGAACCCGCAGTCAAATGCAGCAGCCACCCCTGAGGTCTATCCATCTTGTGAATATTGTGGCAGAGGCTCCAACTTATGCCAGTGTGTTCCACCACAAGAAGAAGCGGCGAACTATGTTGGTAATAGACCGGGTAACTATTTCGGGAATCAGGGCAACCCTGGTTACCACTCTCAGCAACAGAACCGTTATCAAGCTGGTGGTAGCAACAACTTCAATCAGAGACCACCACAGCAGTATAATCAATCATACCAGAAACCAATTCAGAACCAGCAGACACTGAGTTCCAGTGCCGGAACATCCTCGAACATGGAAGAAGTATTGGCCAGAATGGATGATTACATCTCGATTAGCACGAAGAAGTTTAATGAGCTGGAAACCTTCAATCAGGAGCAGAGAACCTTCAATAATGACCAGAGGACATTCAATAGAAATATCGAGACTCAGTTGTCTCAGATATCCCAACAATTGGCTCAGCGTCCTTTGGGTTCTTTGCCCAGTCAGCCAGAGCAGAATCCTAGAGAGTATGCCAAAGCTGTTTTTGCTGTGGGAGAAGATACTCCATTTGTCACTGCAATTCTCCGTTCAACAAGGCTAAGGACTCCATAAAGTTTCTGGAAAACCTAAGGAGAGGGAGTCTCCTGAAACTCAACCTTCTTACTCTTCTGTTTCAAATCACAAATTTGAAGAACCTATCCCTTTTCCTGACAGGTTAAAGAAAAGGGATCTTGATGAACAGCTTGGGAAATTTCTTAAAATTTTTAAGAAATCAACTAAAGATATTCCGTTTTCTGATATGCTTAAGTTAATGCCAAATTACGCTACACTGGTAAATGATATCTTGGCTAACAAATGTCTACTGCAGGAAAAAGAAACAGCGAAAAAGGTAACCACTAGGAGTAGAACAGGTGAAACTACTAAGCCTCAGGTGGTGAGCATAAAAACCAGCTGGAGAATGAGGGGAACTGTGAAGTTACCAAATCCCTCACTTACACCACCGGCGGTTGAAGTTGCTTCCCCAATTCCATTTCCAAACAGAACCAAGCATTCCAAGGAGGATAGTGAGTTCGATAAGTTTCTTACTTTACTTCGTCAACTATCTGTGGATATCCCCTTTGTTGATTTAGTTGCGAAGGTACCTAACTATGCCAAGTATTTAAGGAAGCTTTTATCCAATAAGCGCAAAGTTAGTTGAGTCAGGAACTATTCAGCTCACAGAGACTTGTTCAGCGATCATACAGAAGCGCTTACCAGAGAAATGCAAAGATCCTGGAAGCTTCACAATTCCATGTAGAATAGGAGATATCGACTTCGACCACTGTCTTGCTGATTTAGGCGCGTCGATTAGTCTCATGCCATACGCTTTATTTGAAAAGCTTGGAATTGGGGAGCTACAGCCTACACGAATGACGCTTCAGTTAGCAGATCGCTCCATGGTTTACCCATGTGGAATTGCCAAGGATGTGATGGTTAAAGTAGAACATCTGTACTTCCCCTGCGACTTTGTCGTACTCGACATGGCCGATCCAACGGTCCCTATTATCCTTGGAAGACCCTTCTAGCAACAGCAGACGCTCGAATAGAAGTTGCTCATGGTACGATCACTCTGAATGCAGAAGGTGAGCAGCTACTGTTTTATGCTGGCAGGTCTTCTAAAATTGTTTTGGAAGCCTCTCGGAGTTCATGTCACCAGGTTGCAAAGACACCTAAATCTTCTGGAATTTCTTGAGAAAACAGAAACACGGTCTAGCCAAAGACCGAAAAGACGGGCAGCTCATTGGGAGGCAACCCAATCTTCTTACATTTTTCTTCTTCTTTTATTTTTAATTCATGTTCTTATGTGTGCTAATTTCCTTTGTTAGCTATTTCTTGGTTGTTGTTGTTAAGGTGTAGGTCTGATAAGGTGAAAAACAGAGCAATAGAAGGTTGATGAAGGAAGCAAAAACAGAGCACTAAGAAAAATTCCTTCGGTGCACTAAACAGGTGGTCCGGGACTTCAACCACATCCTAAGTCCCGGACCAGAAGCAGGTTAGTTCTCGAACTGAATAATTAAGTGGGCCGGGACTTCATCCAAAACTAAGACCCGGACCCAATAGAAACTCTAGTTAACCATTTTTATATGTTGGTCCGGGACTTGATTTCCAGCCTAAGTCCCGGATCAAGAGCAGCAGGGCATCTCGACTGATTTTTACACATTGGTCCGGGACTTGAACCAGACCCTAAGTCCCGGACCATCTGTCGTTATAATAAATGCTCAGTAACCGTCTTCAACCTCCCTTCTTCTAAAAATCCCTAAATCGCAAACTCTTCTCTGCTACCTAGCCTCTCTCGCCTCCGACTTCACAACCAAACCCTCACTCCCTCTATCAACCTCGCTCCACACCAACCTCTCCTGCTCCATTTCACCCTCGAATTCGCTAGCCAAACAGCACCACCACCCACCTGCGTCAACCACCATCATTCCCATTCTCTGCCTAGACCTCCACTCAAATTCGCAACAAGACCACCACCCAATCTCTCTCTCTCTCTCGCCTCGACTCTCTCCGTCGAACCACCGCGCCACCACCACTCTTCCCCGTCACCGCCCTGTTCTACCTCGCTCCACAACCACATCGACAACGACCACCACATTTTCCCCGACGCCTCTGTCGACTCACACCCCACACCCACCCCGTCTCTGTTGCGCCCCAAAAACTCACCCTTCCCTCCCACATCACCCTTCCACAAACCAAACCCACAATTCTTAATACCCAGCCGCCCCCTTACCTTTCGAATTACAACCCACACTCATCCCTCTGTACCCCCTTGACCGTAAGTGACTCGTGGCCCCCACTGTGCCACTACCAAAAATTTTGCATCCTTAAAAATCCAAACCAAACGTGCCCTTAAAATCCAAACAAGTCCTTAAAAATCCAAAAACCCAAATGGCACCAAAACGAGCTCGACACGCCAACACTGCCGGGGCCTCTTCTTCTTCAGCCGCCGGTCCACTTCGGGTCCAAGAAACCGAGCTCTCCGAATTCGTGTCTCGGGATGCGTGGGATTGGTTCCGGGCCAAAGAACGTAAAATTCTCTACGAAAGGTCAGTGTGCCCAACTTTAATCAATGAGTTCAATTTGGAACATATCTTTGGGGCAAAGAATTGGTATGTCTGTTGACTCGGGGAGGGGAATTCTACCCGCGCTTGGTGAAACTGTTCTATGCTAATGCCATGTGAGCGAGAACGGGAGGGTTATTAAATCATCTGTTAAAGGGAAGGAAATACGCGTGAGTAGCTCGGGTATTAGAGATGCCCTGGAATTACCTCCTACGAATAGAGTCCCGACTGATGAGGACAAGGAGAATCAAGAACTCCGTGAGCGTCAAGCCAAGGAACACTATCTGAATTTGGTTGTGAATGATCCAGCAGTCCAAAACCGCCAAAGGCGGAACCAGAGGGACAAGCAGGTGATTACGGGTGACAAGTTACCCACACCTTTGGAGGAGCTGATATTGGGGATCATCATGTATAATGTCCGCCCCAGGGAGTGTGCGGACCTGAATGTGATCGACTGCTACGTCTGCGCTACTGCTGGATGATGAGCTTGCGCAGGTAGCGTTTCCCATCGCTTTGCATGGGATCATCTTTCAGTCGATGCTTCGGATTGTTGATATCGATAACAGTGGATCCCTTCCCTTTCCCCACCTACTACAGTCGTTCTTTGATGCCGCCGGGGTGGATTGCTCAAATGAAGAACCCCAGTACCCCCGATCTTCCATCGCTATGACGATGATGCGCTTCTACCAGTGGGAGAAGGTGGATGATCAGTGGGTGAAGCGTCGCCGCGCTGCACGAGCACCCCGAGTTGGTGGTGTTGCTGCACACGCTGAGGAGGTTGGTGCTGAGGCTGATGCTGTGGGAGATGAGGCCCAGGACATTCAGATACCTGCGGGACCGGCTCCGGGTTATGACGAGCTGCTGCGCGAGTTTAGAGACTGGAGGGGGACGGCCACAGCCCGATTTGACCAGATAGACAGTCGTCTAGATGGGTATGGTCAGCGACTCTCCACTTTAGAGGGCCGTCAGACTGACTACGAGGCTCGACAGGCTGCTCAGTTTGCAGAGTACCAGGCTCAGCAGGCTGCTCAGTTTGCTGAGTACCAGGCACAGCAGGATGCCCGATTCCAGGCCTATGACCAGCGCTTCGCACAGTTTGAGGCTTGGCGCATGCCCCGTCAGTAGACCTGAGTTGGTTTATGCCCCCCTCCATCATTATCCCTATTTTCTTGCATTTGTGGATTTTCTGATGTAGTTGTAATTTATGATGTTTTAATGACTTTTAGCTTGTTAGGTTGCACTTTCTGGGTATTTTCATTTTCTTGTTGGATTGTTATGGTAACTTAGATACCTCTGCTACTACCACTGCCACTGCTTGCTATGTTACTTGACTTTGTTGCAACATATTATCTGCTGCTACTATATTCACACAGGACTGCCATATTTTTGTGTGCGATATCAAAAGAAAACAAAGGAGACTCTGCCGAAATTTTCACAACCCTCCTTAAGTCTCCCGTTCCTTGTCATGAGTGTGGGGACATCATCTTCACCAATTATTCAGGGGAGTCCTATTTTCTCTCTTGCACTATATTCACATTCTAGTAGCAATGGGGACATTGCTATTCTCTAAAGTGTGGGGATGTAGTAAGGGGGTTGCACATCTAATTAATTGTTTTCTGTGGCTCCTGGCAGTACTTATTCTCCTTCACTTAACCTTTGACAACCCCCACAAAAAAATTTTTAATTCGGCATACTTGGTTTTCACTTGTGGTCAGAGGCATCAGTCGGGAATAACGTACAAGTAGCGAAAAATTTTTGAGATTTAATCTGAAATTTCGGTCATAAGAACTTTGGTTATACTGCATGGATTGTGAGTTTTGATTAAAATTTTCATCTATTTCCTTCAAATAAAAGGTGAGACCATTGTGTGACTATTATGTTTGAACTAACTTGGGGCTTTGGGAAAGTTTTGGAATGAATGGAAGGAAAGGACAAAGGCAAGGTACTCCTCTAATCTACTCTGAACCAGAACAGGCCTCTCCCATTCGGTAATTAAGCTCTTGGAGTGCCTCATCACTCATCTACCTAAGATCATCTGATCTGGGATAGAAGGCCCAACACCGCTACAAGGATGGGGAGTAAAAGTCTGAGGGGATGAAATGAATAATGCTTACTCAGAAAAATTGGAAGGAAAGTTCTTTCATGCTAAACAGTTGTTGCAAATTCTTCCTTGATTATGAGTATGTGGCAATGAAAGGTAATGTGGAATATGACATTACTTCTTGCCCCTTGTCGTCCAATGAATTGTGGAAAGAAAAAGGAAAGAAAAGCCCCGAGTACAGTTTGGATTAAAGAGTTATCATGATATCTCATGCATTTTTCAAATACCCTATCTTCACTGTTTAAGAAAACTTGCAGTACTAATCCCTGTTTCTTTTGACTGTCTTTCAGCATTAAATTTCCTTGAACATTTTCCTGACCTGATAAATCCCCGCTTTTGAAAACCTGGTACATTTTGATTGCAGTAATTGCTTGAGGACAAGCAAAGGTTAAGTGTGGGGATGTTGATAAGTCAGGAATTTACCTATTTCTAAGGGTCTTTTGAGACCCAATTTGTTATCATTTACTGCTAAAATTCCTGTCTTATGAGTGATTTTATGTTTTGTTGCAATTGTCCTTTTATGGTTTTTGTGTGCTTTTTCAGGTATGTAATCTCAAAAGAAACACTTTTCATGTCATTGTTGGAGATCATAGTTTTTCAAACAAGCTAAAGAGCCAAGGAAAATCATCATCGGACCAATTTCAAGCTCGGTCCGGGACCTAACCATGGAGCAAAGACCCGGACCACAAGTAACTTAAATCTCGAATTGAAATGTTGTATGGTCGGGACTTGGTTGAAGAGTAAAGACCCGGACCACATGGTAGCCCAACTCTCGTATTAAAAATCAAGCTTGGTCCGGGACTTAACTATGGAGCTAAGACCGGACCACAAGTGACTGGAATCTCGTATTACAATTTATGGTCCGGGACTTATGGAAGGAGCTAAGACCCGGACCACATTGCTGAAATAGCGGTCTGTAGCGCCGCATTGAAAAGAAGAGATTTATCTCTTCTTATTATAAACAGCCGCCCCATTAATTGTCTTTCCAGACTACTCCCATCACGACAGCTTTGCTTTCCATCCTCTAATCCCACTAAATCAAATCATTCCCTGAAACCAGCAACAACACCCACGTAAAACCACGCCCCATACTTCAATAATCCTTCCTTTCCAGCTTCATCACAACCAGAGCACCTACGTACTCATCTCCAAGTGCTATAAATAGAACTCATTTCCTTCATTCAAAACACACAACATCATCGGATATCCTCCACTCTTACACCATTCCATTACACTTCTCCATCCATTCCCATCTACTTCTCACATACTACCCATCTAGTACGTAGTAGTTTTACTACTACTACTAATCACCTCCATCCCATTATTTCCACCATCACTATTCACGTAACACATCCTGCAGAGAAGCATCTCACACTCTCCATCCATCTCCATCTCATTTTCTTACGTTCCAACCATCACCATTTTCATCATACACCACATACAATTCTGCAGAAAGCAAAAATACCTCAACTCCATTCACCATCCATTTCCACGTGTCATTCATATCACCATTTTCCATCAAGCAGCTGGAGACTTCAACAAGTGAAGATTGAGAAGAGGAAACTGTTGTTTGTGCACAGAGACTCCATCAACAAACCTTAAAACAGAGAGTTTCTTCCTTATCTTCTTTAATGTTATTCACATATGTTGTAGTAGTAATTTCATTTCCATGGCTGAGTAGTTTCCATAAATTTCGGTTTACTATGTAATCCAAATTCTGAGGTTCCATTATCTTTGTGATTTACCATTTTAACAGATTAAAGTGTTGTTCCTTACTTATTGTTATAAATCTTGTGATTGGCCAATTACTTGATTTTATCGGGTTTATCTGCTTACAAGTGAGAACTGCGGTAGATAACAGACAACAGGAACAACACCGGTTAATTTAGAGACGGTAATTCCTCTAGGATATTAACTGATCATTAAACTGGATTATTCTTAAGGCTGTTAGCAATTAGTAAATTTATAACGAGAGTTAGAATTTATTAGTAGTTAATTAGAATTCACCGAGCGGGAGACCGAACGTGAATTATTTATGTTCTAGGATTTTAGTCTAAATTTGGTAAACACATTGAGACAGGAACCGAAGAGTTTGGAGGAGTAGTAAACCGGAATTTTCCCTCTTTATTAAACCAAAAATATCATCATTTTTTCCATTGTGTTGTATTTGTCACCTTTTGATCTTATTTGCATTTGTGTTGTATACTTTAGCAATCCAAACAAACAAAACCCCCCTGTTACTTGAGTTATTTTACTTTGTTTTGATCTTAAATAGTAATCAAACTAAAACGCTGCCTCCCCTGGATCGATAACCTGGAGGGACACTCTAGGAAAAACTTGCTATAATCGACCGGTATTTTGCCGTTAGGTTTTTACCCAACACTCAACCCTACTATATTGGGAAGATCAGGTCACCAAAATGGCTGAACAATCTCCCCTATGGTCATCATATTAGCTTGTACTGGGGTAGAATTTTTGATGGACTTCTCGATGTTTTTTGTTCTGTCGTTTTTGGTTTCCTGTACAACTAACTCTTGAAGCTCCGCCCAAATTTAACTTGGGATTGGTGGGGATGATGTTGATGATGTTAGAGTTTACAGCGTCGATGAAGTAGGCAGAATTGTTCGTCATGTGGAACCAGATCCATTCACAAAGTGGAATGGTACAAACCAACTATCAGCAAGCAATTCTTCAACAAGGGGAGATGGATGGTACAAAGCTGTTGTAGCCGCCATTGGTGCCGTTTTTATCTAATTTCGGCTTAAGATCATTTTACACTTGGTTATCTATATTATTCCAATTAGTTATAATAAATATATAACATGCTAAGGTATAAGAAAATCAACCTAGTTTATTCACCCTGAATTGTTTAGTACTTTTTGTTTTCGGTCGTAAAATTGCTTTAGTACTTTTTAGTAATACATCGTGATCGAGTGTGAGCTCTTATGTATGATGTCTTAAGTAAATTTGCAGATTTTTAGTCAAAAATTAAGTTATCACTAATGTAGTATATATATATATATATATATATATATATATATATATATATCTATTATATATATAAATATATTAACCAAAGTAAAATGTGAATGCCGTTTAAATTTTATCACAAAGGTAATAACAATACCAATATTTACTTCAAAACTTACCATTTGCACCTTTAAAAAGAATTCCTTGCCATACTTAACAAATGCACTTAGAAAACTAAGAAAAGCTTAATTAAGGGAAAATGAGTACGTCAACAAGCTAAAAAGTTGAGAGATATCGCGTAAAGTTTATAAAGCAAAAAAGTACTCTCTGATTCGCTCCAGCCGCCTGCTCTCCCCATCTCGCGCTGTGTTGACACTTCTTTGGGTAGTGGAAGGTAGTGGGTCAAAATTGGACCCTGATTTGACCAGTCACTCTGCTGACCCGGTAGTGCCAAGTTTGACTGGTGAAGGTAGTGGGTCATATTGGACCCTGGTTTGACCTGCAATTCTACTGGCCCGGTAATGCCAATTTTGAACAGCCTAAGCAATCAAACTGTTTCCTCTTTGGAGCAGCCTGTGATGGAATCGTCTGGGGGTGAGCCCCAGCAAACGAATTGCAAAGGTCTTGCCCAGTTTGTTGATCAATCTGCGATGCACCACCCCGTGGTTTTCCATGCTAATGGTGCGGTTCAGACAGATGAGGCCACCATACCGCCTGTTTTGCAACAACCGATAGATCTGGTTGTGGAGCTCTCCGGCCCCCCTGCGGACCTGGTCCTGCAAAAGTATCTGAATTCTTCTGACCCACCCTCAGGATCCCAAGAGATCCTCAATCTGCCTACTGTTTTCCCGCCTCTACCCAAAGCTTCGGGAAGAGCAGCTCCAGCAAGTGAGAGGATTGCCTGGGCCAAAAGAACTTCGCGGCCCAACCCCCCTAGCAAAGGGACGACAGGGATTAACCCGGGCAAAGGAATGAACCCTAGCTCGACAGGTACTAAATCTAACCCTTCATTTCTCGATATGCTTCTTGCAAAACAAAAGTCGAACTTGGGCATGTCGTTACGATCTGAGAGTGTTGACAATATAGAACGCGATAGCCCGTTTGTCTCTATTATGGAGGATGACTTATTGCCTGAAATAGACTACTGGAAGAATGCATTAGTTGGCCATATTTGGGGGAAAAAATATGGCTTCAACGTGGTTAGAGAATTTGTGAAAAGAGCCTGGAACTTCATAGCTACACCCCAAATTTTGCTTCATGATGAGGGATGGTATCTATTCCGGTTCGATAAAGATGAGGACCTTCAACAAGTCCTCGACAAGGGCCCCTGGCTCTTGTACTCGTCCCCTCTGGTTCTTAAAAAATGGTCCCCCGACTTTGCGTTTAATCCGAAAGACCTTAATCGCATCCCCGTTTGGATTCAGCTCCCAGGCCTTCATACTAGCCTGTGGTCCCAATCTAGTCTTACAAAAATCTGCTCTAAGATTGGCTCACCTCTTCATACTGATCATCCCACAGCCACAAAAACTAGGATTTCCTATGCCAGAGTACTCGTCGAAGTGGACTTCAATCTTGAGCTTATTCGAGAAATTGAGATTCGTGCCCCTAGTGGCTCCATGGTCCAGAAGGTTGTTTATGAATGGGAGCCAATCACTTGCTCTTCCTGCAGCCTCCTTGGGCATTCGTCTGCTCGCTGTCCAAGTATCGCCCGCCCTGGACCAATTCGACCAGGGCGCTCTCTGGTACCTAAACCTAAGTCAACCTCCCACCGTTCCTCGGGTCGTGCCCCGAGGGTGAGCCCTCAAACCACGATAGGCACCTCCTCAGCCCAGCCAACCCCATCCAATAGTGAAGCTCCTCAGACCACCGTTGTTATGGCTCCTACACCCCAGTCTTTGAAGGCCCGAATCCAGTCGCCTAGGGCCACTTCCCCTAGTCTTCCCGCTCAGGTGGATCCTGATTGCTCCCCTAATAGCCCTAAATTAATGATGTCCCCCTCTCTCCAGCTAGTGCTAAATCCCATTATTGAAGAGCCTTGGCAGGAGGTCCCCACTAATCAAAAGAACCCCCCAATAAAGCTCTGCAGGCCTTCCCTGATGATCTTTTCCTCCAGCTCGCTAATCCTTTTGCTATCTTGGATAAGGGCAATGCCCTACCCGTCCCCTCCTCTACTCCTTCTCTATAAATTGGGCAGTTTGGAATGTTAGGGGTTGCAATGACCAACCCAAACTCCTTGAGATCCAAAAATTTGTGGTTAACAACAAGCTTTGCACGTTTAGCCTTCTAGAAACTCATGTTTCAATCCATAATCTCCCTTATATTCTAGCTCGGTTCTTCCAGCTTGGAGTATTGTCCACAACTATGGGGCGCACCAAAGCGGGCGCATTTGGACCCTCTACAACCCCTCCATCATCACCCTCACCCCCTTCCATTGCTCCGATCAAATCCTCTCATGCAAGGCTTCTATCCTAAGTGGCCATGAATTTACCATTTCAATTGTCTACGGGAGGAACAACCCTAGCCTTAGAGCCCTCCTTTGGGAGGACATCATCAATCTCACCCACACCATTACCGGGCCGTGGGTTGTGGCAGGAGATTTTAACAATATCCTCTACGCTCAAGATAGGATCAGCATGCGTAACCCTCAGCCGAGTGACTACCGCGACTTCTCCGAATGTGTCTCCAGAGCTGAGTTACAAGACCTTCGCTTCTATGGACGTTTTTTCACCTGGTGGAATAACCAATTCGACCACAGGCGCGTCCTTGGAAAAATTGATCGAGTCTTAGTAAATGAGGAATGGATCCTGAGGTTCCCCACGAGCTTTGCTACCTTCCTCCCTCCTCTGGTCTCGGACCATAGCCCAATGATCATCACACTCCCCGCCCCCCCCCCCGAAGGAGAAGCTTTAAGTTTCTCAATATTTGGACCTCGGACCCTACCTTCCTTCCCCTTGTGCGGGACGCGTGGAATTTCTCTCCTAGGGGGGGCCGTATGCACACTATTGCTCAGAGGCTCGTCGCCTAAGATCCGGGCTCATCACTCTACATAAAAAGGAGTATGGCTCCATTGGTGACAAAGGGCAAAGCCTTAGAACTGAACTCGCCGACGTTCAAAAAAGTTTGGACCTCGACCCTTGGAACGCAAACCTTATCTCCCAGGAGAAATCTCTGAGGCATAAGCTCCTTGCTAGGGATTCCCATGAGCTTCGGTTCCTACGACAGCTCTCGAAAACCCGCTGGCTTAAGCTCGCTGATTCTAATTCTTCCTTCTACCATAGAGCCATAAAAGCGAGAAGGAACAAAAACTCCATAGCGTCCATTACCAATGATCAGGGGAATGTCCTCAATACACCCCCTGACATTGAGAAATGCCTAGTTGACCACTTCCAACTATCGCTAGGTTCTAGAGCTCCCCTCTGTCGTTCCCTCTCTGATCTGAACTTGGACAATTGTAGACTGCTGGACCAATCTTCTTGGGCTTCCCTAATCCGTCCGGTTGATAATAATGCTATTAAATCAGCTCTCTTTTCCATTGGTGATGATAAAGCCCCGGGTCCGGATGGTTACACTGCCAAATTCTTCAAAGCAGCCTGGCCCCTCATAGGTGACGACATTTGTGATGCTATTAAAAGTTTTTTCCACAGTGGGAGGCTTCTCAAAGATATTAATGCCACCCTCATCACGCTCATTCCAAAGTCGGACAATGCCTCATCCCCAGGGGACTACAGACCTATCTCCTGCTGCAACACCATTTATAAAATCATCAGCAAAATCCTTGCTGAGAGACTCAAGAATGTCCTCCCCTCCCTAGTGAGTGCTAACCAAGGAGCATTCATCAAAGGCCGCCTAATATCAGACAATATTCAGCTTTGCTCGTGCCTTATGAAAAACTATCAAAGAGCCCATATCTCCCCACGATGCACAATGAAGATGGACATTAGAAAAGCCTTTGACACTGTTGACTGGAACTTCCTCCAGGACACTCTCTCCTTCCTAAACTTCCCCCCGAAATTTAGGAACTGGATTATGCAATGTGTCACTACCACCTCATTCTCAATAAACATCAATGGCTTCCCTTCAGCATCCTTCAAAGGGGAGCGTGGATTGCGCCAAGGCGACCCACTCTCTCCCTACCTTTTCGCCCTGGTTATGGATATTCTCTCTCGCCTGCTGGACCAACTTCAGTGCTCCACTGGCTTCCATTACCACCCATCATGCAAATCGCTCCGTATCACCCATCTTTTCTTTGCAGATGATGCCCTTCTTTTTTGCAGAGGAGACAAACGCTCCATCACACTTATGCTCGACAAAATTAATCTATTCTCTAATGCCTCTGGGCTTATGCTTAACCCAACCAAATCAGACCTATTCCTTGGGGGGGTTACACCTGCGCTTGCTGACTCGCTTATCCAACTAACAGGATTTAATCAGGGGTCATTCCCATTTCGCTATCTTGGCATCCCTATCACAGCTAGGAAGCCTAGAGCTGCTGATTTCAACCCCTTAATAGATAACATCCGTAAAACTATCACATCTTGGAGCAGTAAATCCCTCTCGTTTGCGGGCAGGCTTGCGCTCATCCAAAGTACTCTTTTCGGTATTGTTGGGTTCTGGGCCTCCTGTATAGCTATCCCTAAGTCTGTCATTAAAAGGGTAAACAACTGTTTTCGTTCGTTCCTTTGGTCAGGAGAGGCAGAAAGCAGCTCTGCTCCCCCTGTTGCTTGGAGCTTCATTACAAACACAAAGAAAAATGGCGGTCTAGGGCTTAAGGATATCCACAAATGGAATATGTGCTTCATGCTAAAGACTATCTCAGCCATTGCCCATGACCCAGAGCGCCTTTGGATCCAATGGATCCATAAGCTCTTCCTGCCCACTCTTACCATTTGGATGACCGCTGCTAAAGGGAACGATCCCTGGATGTGGAAAGCTATCCTTCATGCTAGGGATTGGTGGATTGAGCAATGTGGGTCACCCAATGATGCCTATTCCCTCTTCCACTCCTACCCTAGCCGCCCTAGGGTCAGCACATTCTATAAAGATGTCTCTACCCCTCCTCGGCCCTTCCCCTGGTTCAATATATGCTGGAACTCTTGGTCTGCCCCCAAGGCTAAATTTATCTCTTGGATTGCTCTAAAAGGTAGACTTAAAACCTGTGATAAGCTCCAATCGTGGGGCATTTGTCTTGCTAACAGGTGCTGCTGGCTCTGTGAGCGTGCTCAGGAGACAAGCGACCATCTTTTTTTCCATTACAGGTACTCGAGCAGAGTTTGGTGGAGCACTTATGACTGGTTGGGTATCCCCACGAACAGGAGAAGCCTCCGTAGCTGTTCACACTGGATCAATCGATACTACAGGAGACGGCGCCCGATGGACCTAGTGAAGAGAGCGGCTGTCGCCAATGTTATTTATCACATCTGGATTGAAAGATGCAAACGAGCCATGGCAAACCAAGCCAGAGACCCCTCTCTCATAATTTCTGACATCAAGGTGGCCATGAAAGCTATCATATGGACGAAGATGAATTCAGCCAGTCCAGACTTTGACTGGCTTGATAGGGTTCTCTGCTCTTAGGAGTTTCTGTATGTACGAGTTCCATTTGGTTCTCCCATGTAATTGTATTTTGGCAACTGCCCTTGTAAAACTCTTGTCACCGTTTCGCTGGTTTTATGTGGTGGCTAGGAGGCATTGGTAAACCCAACCTCCTCATAGCTATGACGGCCTACTTGTACTCAGATACATAGAGTCTCTATGTATCTAACTATCATGTAATTCTTACCATTTATATATGCATCATTATTTCAAAAAAAAAAACTCACCATGGACAAAAATGTGATTGAGGAAGAATGTTGTAATGCTATTGATTCTAACATAAGGTTTAGGGTAACAGTAGCGAATCTAGGAGTTTTGTTTCAGGGGTAAAAGTTTTTTTAACATTATCATTTTATAAAAAAGTTTGACTAATTTTTAAAAATTTGGATCGGCCTCTAAGGGTAACCCACTAGCACTGAATGATCGAAGTACCAAACAAAATGAATTACTGGGGAAGGATAATTTTTTTTCTCGCATAGATGTTGCTCATGGGGTAGGAATGATTGGAAATATATTATGGTTAGATATATAGGTTGAAATTCTTAAAATGAATAAGGTATCTTTATTTTTTGTTTTTAATTGTGAAGGGAATTAAAAGCGATTGTTGGATTGTTGTGTGTATTCTGAGCAATTATGGGTGGTGCATGCTAATTAATTCTGAAGCTTAAATGTTGAAATGTCTTTGACTTAAACTAATTACGTCGTCGATATCTAGAATGGTTAGTGAGCAGATCGATATTGAAACAATTTCTTTTGTCGAACTTAGCAGCACAAAAAAAAAAAAAATTGAAAAAATGTTGTATCTGTGTGTTTTGTCACGTTTTAGCGTCCGATTTATCAAACGTTAAAAGCCTGGACGTTAACTTTTTTTTTTTTTGCGTCCGCGGATATTAATTTGCGTCCACTTGGCATCCATTTTAGTTTTGGATACTATTTTGCGTCTACTTGTTAGCGTCCACAATCGGACGTCAAATAGTGTTTGCTAAATGGTCGCAAGTCACTTAATCGGACGCAAAATAGTTGGAGACAAATTAATTACAACTTTGCGTCCAATTTTTTTGGACGCTAAATTGCTTATGCTAATCGGACGCTAATTTAGATCTTCGGACGCTAAATTACTTCTACTCATCAGACGCTAACTTATAGATCCGGATGCTAATTTGCACCCATCTATCTAATAAGTACTAATTTAGTGTCCATTTATCAGACGCTATATCAAATTTTCAGACGATGAATTATAACTATTTTTCAGGCATAAATCGTATTTATAGATGTTAAATTGCTCCATTCGTATATCACAAGTTTTACATTTATATCTTTAATTTAATGATTCAAGAAATTGATCTAATATTTGTTATATTGCAACTCATAATAGAAATGTATGCTCACATATATAGAGATAATATTAAAGTGAATCATCTTTACAAATAAAGTAAAGAATACAATTAGATGACAAGCAATAACAGTATCATCAGCACAAAATCAGCAAGAGTAATACAAATACTAGAGCACAAAATCAGCAGCACCAAATCAGCACCAATAGCACCAAATCAGCAGCAATAATTACGACTTAAAAATGATGCCAAAGGTGGAACACTTAACTGCAGTAATACAGACGTAGCAATAAGTATTCTCGGAGCACAAACTGCGGAAGTTTTGCATTATTCTAGTAGCATGACAGAAGCATATTATTACGACTGGAGCATATTCTTAGCTTGATGGTAGCTCATAATTATGATTTAAAAAGGCAAATACAAAGAGATGTGGTGATATGAAAAAAGTAAAAGCTGAAGCAGATATAAACATTATTTATAAATCTCAAATATACCCAGGCCATGGTTATAAGCTATTACTGACTTCAGGTTGGTTTCTCCAGGTTTTAAACACCCATGACAAAAGTTCGAAGCCAAGTAATGCAAAAGGAAACAGGAAATGTTTTAAATTTTTAGGCCATGATAGAAGTAAACAGACGTGAATGAAGACTGTATAAATTAGTTCAACAATGTAGCAGTAATAACGTTTGTATTGCTCTAAGATCTGTGCTAACATTAAAATGGCAGAAGCAACGTGATGCTTTACCAAATTGCGTAAGAGTGAATTATCTATAGCAGCAGGCGGTAATTTAGTTCAGCAGCGGTTGTAAGAACAGGAGAAATACAACCTTGCACATCAGCCTCTAGTAATGAAACATCACATGCTGAATGCTGCTATGAAAGGAAGGACTAGTAGAAGAAAAGGAAGGACTAGTAGTAGGAAGCAAGCAACATGGCAGCAAAAGCAACATACCACAATCAGCAAAAACAACTTAAATAAAACTTTGTACCGTAAAATCAGTTTTGAGCAGCAAAAGTTGCTTCATTTTCACCGGATCGTTCATCTGGACTATCATCTGGATCAAACTGCCCAAATTATATCATTTAGCTGGAGCAAAAACAGAAACAAAAACATACCAAAAACAGAAGCAAATAACAACAATATAGTACGCAATAAATGTCATTATAAGAATCAAATACTATACGTAAGATAAACCATTCTTAATAAAGCATAAGATAGAAAAGTAGTGAGAAAACACAAAAAGGAAATAGATCGATCAGTTAACTCTGTAGTCTGTATAGAGAAATTGATATCATACAATACAAGGGGTTACTATCTTCAATGGCTGCTATATAGATCACTACAAAAATCTAGCTAATGCCGATCGACTCAAATCTTTCTATGAGCCACTTTTCTATTGACATTCACAGGATCCTAGGCAATAAATGGCCACAGATAGCTAAACACCTTCCTGGTAGAACTGATAATGAAGTCAAAAGCGTCCACGGTCAAGCTAATGGTATGGCCTAAAAACCAGGGTTCAGAGTTGTTTTGTTTTCCTCATTCGCACTCTATTTTTCTGTTTCTGAATCAGATCGATCCAGATCACCAGTTTCTGATGAAGGAGCTACTTATCTACATGTACTAACTAAATCTATCATAAAACTGACTGATCAAACCTTTATGACAGTTTCTTTAAATCTTTACACTTGTATGACAATTGCTTTACACCACTTCCATGCCATAGTATCCTATCACACCTGTCATATATAAGTTAACAACATTGATCCATCAAGAGTCATCAATTAAAAAAATAATAATATATATATTATAGCTGAAACAGTAAGTATGGTGTATGCCCTTAGACTATTAATTACCAGGCTGGAGTTCTCCTCTTGTTCTTTGAAGTATTTGTTTATGCAAAGTAAGTGTTTGAGTTGAATGAGAACTTATATGTAGGTGCAAAACAGATCTTCCCTTCTCTCCAACCATTGAATACTCTACCTACCTCCCTTTCCATCTTCAGCTACATACATATATCTATCAATAACAATGCTAGCTACTACTGCAGCAATTGAAACACTTGAACTAACTAATTAATTAGTTACCTGATCCTTGCTGAGGAGACTATCCCACTCATTCCTCTCTAGAAGCTTCCTAGTTTCTACATAACTCAAGGTGATCCTGTAGTTCAAATCACCTAACCATATCACCCGGCTTATAGGATCATCATCATCCAACCGGAAAAATTCCCTGACAATGGTGAATGACTCTGTCATTTACGGGTATAGGGTGTTTGTCTGGGAATTCCCGGACATGAGTGTTTTTAATTTGACATTGAACAATAGGCGTCTCTCCCAGAAACGCCCATTAAGTAGCCGTTCATGCCAAATACGCCTATTGTGCAAAATTAATTCTGACCGTTGGGATTTGTACAATAGGCGTTTATTGGAGAAACGCCTATTGTTACACAACATAAATCGTTTCTCCCATAAACGCCTACTGTACAAATCCCCAACGGTAACATCCAACGGCTAAATCTGAAAGTTTTATATAAGGAATTCTTCGGCTTGAACTTTTTCATTTCATCCTTTTCATTCAATCTCTTCTATACAAGTCAATTTCTGATGGAAGGTGCAAATGGTGAAAGTACAGACGTTGATGATGAGTTGGAGCCTGAAGATTTCCCTGATGATGATGACCTTGTTGATGAAGCTGGCCCATCTACAACATACACTCCTGAAGCCTCGTTCTCAATGACAGTGGACCTACAGGCCATACATTTCGCTACCAATTAATAATCGTTAATACTTATAACTAGTTTGACTAATTTATATTTACCTATAATAAAATTACCACTGAATTATTATAAAATACAAATTAAATTAACTAAGTGAGTTTAACTAACTAACTAAATTCCTTAACAATATATTATTTAACAACATATAAATAATATTTACAACAAATTAATTTATTTACGTACATTTCGCTACTAATTAATAATCGTTAATACTTATAACTAGTTTCACTAATTTATATTTACCTATAATAAAATTACCACTGAATTATTATAAAATACAAATTAAATTAACTAAGTGAGTTTAACTAACTAACTAAATTCCTTAACAATAATATTATTTAACAACATATAATAATATTACAACAAATTAATTTATTTACGTACATTTCGCTACTAATTAATAATCGTTAATACTTATAACTAGTTTCACTAATTTATATTACCTATAATAAAATTACCACTGAATTATTATAAAATACAAATTAAATTAACTAAGTGAGTTTAACTAACTAACTAAATTCCTTAACAATAATATTATTTAACAACATTTAAATAATTTTTTCAACAAATTAATTTATTTACGTACATTTCGCTACTAATTAATAATCGTTAATACTTATAACTAGTTTGACTAATTTATATTTACCTATAATAAAATTACCACTGAATTATTATAAAATACAAATTAAATTAACTAAGTGAGTTTAACTAACTAATTCACTAAATTCACTAACTACAAATTTAATTAAGCAATTAAATCCATCTATATACTTTCATTAATTACCCATTCAACTCCACGTTTAATAAACTAATTCAGTGCAATCATAATTATCTATTCTACAATATAATTACTACTAAGTAATTGGCTAATGCAAGAACATAAACAAATAAATATAATTAAAATCTAATTAAATTTAAAAATAAAAACTAACCTCATCATTAGAAGCGTATGCTGCAGAAATGTGGGTAGTCTGAAGACTAAAAGGTTGCTCTTCGATAGGACCTTGTTGAGAATAAATCTGATATTGACTCATGTTTACCGCTGGGAGAAAAATTTTGTTAAAAGAGAGGGATTTTGCAAAGAAGAAGTTTTTGGGAGGATCTCCCTTTGTGTTAGAGAGGCGTGAAGAATGGAGAAGGTCGGGACGGGTATATATAGGCGCGAGGGTGGGATGTCACCGCTGGGATTTGTACAGTAGGCGTTTATGGGAGAAACTAATTTTGCACAATAGGCGTATGTGGCATAAACGGCTACTTAATGGACGTCTCTCCCAGAAACGACTATTGTTCAAATTCAAATTGAAAACACTCATGTCCTGGAATTCTCCAGACAAACACCCTATACCCGTAAATGACAGAGTCATTCACCACTGTCAGCGAAAATTTCCTACCAGATAGGCACATAGATCAGATTCTTTATAGAGTCAGCAATTATATATGAAAGGAATTTGATTAACATTATTACATAAGCGAGCTAAGGGTACTGTTGTCCTCACTCGCTCATGTTCAAGGATCTTATCAAGGATTTGACTGTTCTCCACTTTACACCTTCTACGAAACCGAGTATTCTTCAGAATCTCAATCACATCCATATTTCTATGAAGCTCATCACCTTCTTTCTTTCCAAAAGCAAGATGACTACAAATCACACAAAATGTTGTTCGGTATATTGAAAAACTTACTGAAATGCATCCCTACAATTACAACACAATAACATCATTTATTCAATCAACTAACTGATATATGACTCAGATTGTATGAGTTTTACATTGTTTCCAAGACAACCCATCATCCCACGAGGAATGTATGAGCTTCTCAAGTGACTAATATGTTGAACAAGTTCCCTCTTCACCCAGATTGTAAGAAATATACCCACCATCTGCTTGCTTACTATTAAACCATACTTCCTCTCATCACCATCATCATCTATACACTTCAACAAATTAGTGAAACTATTACTACTACTAGCAGCAACAGCCATATCTGACAAATCTAAGCTTCTGGCAGTCGTACAAGTTGTAGTAGTACTGGGTCCATGATCATCCTCCGTAGAAGACATATCATCATCATCATCATCATCATCGCTAACATACCTCTATTGGTATACGATGAATCTAGAGAAGTTGCTGTTCTCAAAGAGTGGTAGTACTAATCATCATCATCATCATTATCACCTGTTGTTAATGGTGGTGATGGTTTGTTAAGAGATCTGTTGATTAGGGACAGCCATTTTGCTGCTGGTTCATTGTCTTCTAAAACCAGTATGTTTCCTGCGTTTAATGGTACTATCTCTTGAAATCTGCATTGTATATATATTACTAGTAATTAGCATTTCTGGATGTTTTTTTTACTATACACTAAAGAATTAATTTAAACTGTGAACTATGATTACCCCAAGATGTAGATATCAGCTAGGTCATGTTGGACTTGAAGATAATCATCTAGGTTTAGGTCATTACTGGGAGGGTTGCCTCCAACATTCCATGTTGCAACAAATACTCTACATTTACATCAACAAAAACCACGGATTGAAGAAACCTGGCCAAGAATGATGAGACAAAAATTAATGCAACTTGATATAACCAGCAGAATCTAGTGTACGTAGTAGTACCTTAACTTCTTGGTGGTTGACATAGTAGTGGAATCAGATATGTTGAGATTGAGGACCTCTGTTTCTGAATACATAAAGTATAATACATGTTACATTGAAAGATGAATATAGCTTTTTCTATAAATTGTCACTTATTTTCAACAAGCATTCAGCTTCAGTTTTTCAAAATATATAGGGAACCTTAATTTAATTAGCATATGTGTAGAAATCATAAAAAAAATTTAGGGAAAATTCACAAAAAAGCACGATTTGAGTTTATAATTCACGATATATACCCCTTTTTGAAAAGTTGTTCACAAAATGTCACGATTTGAGTTTGAAATTCACAAAATGCCACTGTCCGCTAACAAACATTAGTTTCACCGTTAAGTCCCTCTGGTAAATGACCAAAATACCCCTGACGGCAAAAAGGGGTATATCGTGAATTATAAACTCAAATCGTGGCATTTTGTGAATTTTCCCAAAAAAAAATTGAATTGCGCTGAGTCGACTGTGTAATTTTTTGAAATTTAAAGTTCACAAAATACCCTTTCTTTGGTTTATAGTTCACAATATGCCACTATATGGGTTTTTATGTTCACAATATGTCACTATTTGAGTTTCAATGTTCACAAATGCCCCTGTTTTAGCTGTAACGGTTAGTTTGAGCTCAACAGCTCTTTTTTTGCCTTTATAAGGACCTTCTTACCATGTAAACAAAGCACAAACACCATACTAAAGTCATGGTCTTGTTTACAACTACAATCAATAAAAAATTTCAAACAATTCATTGCAACTTAAATGAGTGGGTCCCATATGAATCTCACGTTTTGCTCCAATAATATACTGCCACTCTTTAGTAGCCAGCCAAAACAGCTACAAAACAGCTCCAACAAAGCGTAAAGCAAATTAATTACTCTAGTTTGCAAGCACTAAATATATGCATCCATTCATCCTCAATATATCTGGATCCGTAATACATGCAAGCAATTGATACGATCAATCATAGCGAAAACTGATATGATCTAGATGATCAACGTAACATCTTGTCTCCCAAATATGGTTTCTCTTTTTTATTTTTCAGGTCTTGCCACTGTTTGTGCGTCTGTGTGTGAGCGGATGAATACTAGCTTGTGACAGACCTTTTTTTAGGCTGCTTTATTAAAGAAACAACCTTGGCGCGACAATGCACCAAAAACCAACCAGCATAACCAAACCGAATTACCTCATCAAAAAAAGAAGTTAAGATGAAATATGTCCTTTTTGACTTTATAATGACCTTCTTACCATGTAAACAAAGCACAAACACCATACTAAAGCCAGCAGTTATAGTACGCCCTTACAATCAAAGTTTCTTTGCGAAAGAGAGTAAGGTTTGATGGGGCTCCACATTTGCAATGAATTGTTTGAAATTCTTCATTGATTGTAGTTGTAAACAAGGTCATGGCTTTAGTATGGTGTTTGTGCTTTGTTTACATGGTAAGAAGGTCCTTATAAAGGCAAAAAAAGAGTTGTTGGGCTCAAACTAGCCGTTACAGCAAAAACAGGGGCATTTTGTGAACATCGAAACTCCAATAGTGGCATATTCTGAACATAAAAACCCATATAGTGGCATATTGTGAACTATAAAACAAAGAAAGGGTATTTTGTGAACTTTCAAAAAATTACACAGTCGACTCAGCGTAGTTCAATTTTTTTTGGGAAAATTCACAAAATGCCACGATTTGAGCTCGTAATTCACGATATACCTCTTTTTGCCGTCAGGGGTATTTTGGTCATTTACCAGAGGAACTTAACGGCGAAACTAACGTCTGTTAGCGGATAGTGGTATTTTGTGAATTTCAAACTCAGATCGTGGCATTTTGTGGACAACTTTTCAAAAAGGGGTATATCGTGAATTATAAACTCAAATCGTGGTATTTTATGAATTTTCCCAAAAATTGAATGAAACTATGGTTTCTTAACCACTAAGGTATACGTACAACAGGACCATTACATTACACTTTCAACAAGTAGTTCACCTACCAACTTCCCTTTCAACACGTACGTATACTAGATTCTTCTTCGTTGAAACTGGAAAGAGTCAATTCCAACAGCTCATGTTTTCACTAAACAATCAATGGGATTTTTTTATACCATAATCAACTAAACCAGTTCAATAACAAATTAAAAGCAACAGTTGGGCTATTTCAAAACTTAACGATAGCAAGCAGTGGCAAGAGACAAGTTCCTAGTCCAAATTATTCTCGAAACCTAAACCGATTTCTAAAAACTTGGACAACTAACAAACTTAATTGCAGCAAATTCAAAAGCAACTCAATAAATAATGGCAACCATTTTTTATGTATTACTGTGTGTAGGAGCAACACTGTGCAAAGATTGGAATTCAACTTATGCTTCTATGACATCAACAAAATAGAGGTAACATATATGCCTTCGCTAATATAACTAAAACAATATAGGGTTCATTCCACTGAAATGAAATGTTCATTAAGCGAGTTCAGCCTTTGCTGTCATCTAGGGTTTGCACCATATAAGAAGACGGCGTGATATAGGGTTTAACAAAGAGAAAGAAGAGAATGAAGTATGTTACAGAACGAGCTAATGTTAACATCAACTCACCCATTACAGACTCTGAGTTAATGTCCTTTAAACAACAACCCAGAGCATATAAGACCGTGAGAGAGCCATGGAGAGCCCATAGTCCTATATGAATCACACACCAACCTCCCATACGGTTGATGTGGGATCCTGCAACAGATCATCTCCCTTTGAGGGCCAACGCCCACGTTGGTGGTGTGGGGCTCACGGGGTCTGGCTCTGATACCCTGTTACAGAACGAGCTAATGTTAACATCAACTCACCCATTATAGACTCCGAGTTAATGTCCTTTAAACAACAACCCAGAGCATATAAGACCGTGAGAGAGCCATTCCAAAAGCTAGCTCAAGGAATGGAGAGCCCATGGTCCTATATGAATCACACACCAACCTCCCATACGGTTGATTTGGGATCCTGCAACAAAGT